>JAUTXW010001446.1:320000-321270 GCA_030620095.1 Kuschelorhynchus macadamiae | reverse complement strand
ATTTGATCGTATAGGCTTAATTGTTTTTAGCTATTTTAATAGCATAAAGCACTTCTTGTTTGATATGTTCGGACCAATTCCTCCTACTTCGGTTATATTTTGCTTATCGTGTGCATCGTTCTCGAAAAACTCTTTAATAATATTCTTTCCATCTTTTTAATTTTCCGTTGGTATCTGGGATAATTTTACCATTTTTCCAGTATATAGAAAATATAGTCTTTTTTTGTGTTTTGCATGTACTTTAAACTTTTTCTATATAGGCTGAAGCTGTCATTGTTAGCAATAAATTCTTCTATCTCAATGCACTTGTTAGCATATTATTTTTCTTCTCAGGATTTCCTTCTTATTTATGTGTTTATAATTTGATATTTCTCTGTTTTATTAGTGCTAGTGTCAGTGATTAATTTTGAATTTCTTTGGATTTTTGAACCCTCCAGAAATTCTTTGCTTGTTGTGGCTAAGGTATTTAACTGAATTTGATAGAGAGTTTTTGTGCTATGCAGCGAACAGGCAAACAGATCAACCGAAATGAAAACATTTTTATCTATCTAGGGATCTAGAAACGCGAATAATCTAAAAAAATCGAAGAGACTGCTTTGCGATAACGCATACTTTCTATTTTAAAACAAACACATACACTACGAAAATAAAATAAGAAAGTAATATAAAGAAGTTCTTCAGTTGGCATTATAACGCCTTGGGTGTCGGAGATTTTCACTGCTTTAAAATTATTTATGCAAGGTGTGACATTTAATTGTCCAATTTATCCGATACCTTTCCTGGCAGTACCTGTTGCGAATGCACCTCTAATGATAGACCATTGCTTCTACTACTTTCGAAAACAGAAACTAAATTGCATCTAAAGTCTTTTAAACCTCGTCATATATATTTTTAACTCCATCTCCTTCAATCAAGTGACAGGGAAATACTGGAAAATATACAACCAGACACTACTAACTTAACTAAACTAATCTAACTCAATGGTTGAGTTAGATTAAGAAATCATGGTTCTTAGAATTATACCGTGTCAAATAGGAATTACTATCCGAGGTTTCGCCTGCGGTTGCACGAGTCATCTTCAGGGATATTTACTTCATGTGATCTGATCACTTAATCGGCTCAGAGAGATTCAGGCGGGTGATGTAGAACTCTATTAAGTTTTTTGTATGTTTAAAATGTTTAATAGATTCTCTAATTTTTCGTTTACGGAATCTGAAACCGACCCTAGAACCTTGGTTTCTTTTACATTTATGATTTGGACAATAGTATG
>JAUTXW010001446.1:282500-317500 GCA_030620095.1 Kuschelorhynchus macadamiae | reverse complement strand
CAGCTTTTTTTCTGCTCAATACGATAAGAGCATATGGAAGGAATTGAAATACATTTTCCAGCTTTTACACTAGATTAATAAGACACGTTAAAGACTTAAGCTCTATTCAGTAAAGAGGTTTAAATTTAAATCTGGACTAACTTGACAGTCATAGCAACAACAGAACAAATAATTTTTCTAAATGTCACATTTACAAAACATGACATGACATAAGCAAAACCTAACAGGCGAAAGTTATTGGCTCTTATTCTTGCGATTTTCCATTTAAACCTTTTTAGAAAATTTTGGAATGAATAGTCAATTGCAACTAAAGGAAAATAGTGAAAATACAAAAAACGTACTTTAAATATAAAGAAAATACTTCAAAAATAGAAAAAATGGAGAAATATAAATGATGACCCTGTATAGATTTTTTTTTGCAGTAAATTCCCCTCGAACCCTCCTGAGCGCTGCTTTGTGGTACAGACGTGTCGCAAACAACCTGGATCTCTCCGAGCTCTTTAGTGTTCAGATCTCGTGAAGTAAGGATCCCTGAATATGCCTAGTGCATTCAAAGGCGAAACGTCGGATCGTAATTTCAATTTGACACGGTATAATCCTAGGAACCATGATCGCTTAATTGATCAAAGCCTTAAAAACTTCCGGTCTATGTTGAGATAGAATCATTAATCATCTCTCGGCTGTTCATTAGCGAAATATCACTCTACTTATGTTGAGTTGATGGTAACCTATTAATACTAATAATAAATAATTCACATTTTATAGGCCGAAAATGTATGTTGGAATTTGCAGTCACTAGATACAGCAGAAGTCTCCTCCTCTTAGCATACCTATTAGACGCAATATATGTTTCAAACATCAAAATCAACGCTTTTAATGTCATATTCATGGATGTTATAACTATCTTAAGCTCATTACTTGGTGTATTAATGGTAAAACTTAAATTGGTAGTAATTAATAATTACAATAGTAAAAAATACCTTCGACAGTATTAATAAATTAAAAGCAATTTAAGTTCGACCATCAATTTTTTTCAGTGGTTTTCCTAAGCATGTCCCCCTGTGTTTGAATATTTAAATAAATGTTTACTGCTACCGCACCGTTGTTTTATTTTATAACAAGTATATATAGATTCAAAAGTAAGCGTTGTCCGTGTGTGGGTGTAATCTGTTCCTAAAAATAAGACAAAAAGTTCCAACATGGGTATGGAAATGCTTTCTAGAGCAACTACGCCCATCTGTAAAGGGCACCCTAAAAACGATTTTTTTCGCCGTATTTTTGAAAGTTCTTATAGTTAAATTTCGAAAATCTGAGTGATTTTCGAAATTTAACGAAATCTGAGATTTGCAAAAATGTGTCAGAGGCGTCACATACCGGACATGTTAAGGGAGAACACAATCCTATTTTTTACCCTTTATTTAATTGCCATTTTGTTTAGAAATTATTAAATTTCAGACATTTGTACGTAAAACAGGTTCTCTTAGTTCAATTCGATAGAGCGTACCGTTTACGAGAAAATTAGCTCAAAAAATTATCTTATTCTCCTAGGTTTATTCATTAAAAATCAGCATCTAACATTTAATACCCCGTACTTGCTTACCATAAACAGAACACACTTTTTATTATCATTTTATTAAAAATGTACAGGAAATGTTCAAAATTATTGCCATTAGCATCACGACAAGCTATTAATATTTTTATTAAATTGCGATACACACGTGTTAGATTCATTTGGTTGTTTCTAATTGTCTGAGATCCTTTGTCTCAAAACCTCAACATTAGATATTGGCCGGGAATAAACTAGTTGTTTTAAGTATCCCCATAAATCAAAATCAAGTGGATTTAGATCAGCAGACCGTGGTGGACATGGTACTGGACCCCCACGACCTATCCAACAGTTTCGGTAGATATTATTTAATGGTCTCTGGCGATAATACTAAAATGTACCGTAGCATGAGCATTCTTATCCGCCCATACGTGGTTGTTATGAAAACTGAATATTCAATTTCTAGTAAAACCGGCCTTGTCGGTAAATAAAATTCTCTTTTCAAAATATGCGACGGCAACCCGCTGTTCTTGAAACCAGTCACAAAATTGTACACGCAGCAGTGACGGCTCCTCAGGGGCGGCAGGGTCGACTGGATCGCAAGCACTGAGCAATCTTAAGCAATTATAAGTATATATGTTGAAATAATCGTCTTATTTTTTATGTAGTGCCATTATGTAGGGAAGAAAACTTTATAACGCAGACTTCTCATTATCCTCGCGATGGATTACTATATCATTTCATTGAATACGTAATATCTTCTGTGCAATAGCCACTCCCTCACAGAGCTTTGGGCACTTGGGCAGTTTCTCTATTTCCGATGTTACAGAATCTTGACCAGAAATCGAAAGAGCTCTAAATACTAGTTAATTAATAAACAATAGCTGTTTTCCGGGATGGTGGTGGGAAACTGCATTTAAATATCTACTTGTATGAGTCGTTTTTCTATATACGTCGGTTCCAAGATTATATACACAAAAAAAAAACAATTAGAGAATCTATTGAAATTTTGAATTATAAAAAACTTTACCCAAGTTTTAATTATAAAGAAAAACTTTATTAAGTTAGAGGCTTACTTGTGGGAACACTAACTTAAACGCAGTGAACAGATACTATAGAAAGAAGTAACGAATTACATGTTAAAACGCAGTTATCGAGCCATCTCACGGGGGAGATCTCCACCCTTTCACGGGAGATTTCTCAAGAGAAAGTTTTCTCTTCCCAGTGGAAAAGAATCTTATTCCGCGGGGCAACCCTCTTGTCACCAAAGCTTCTCAAAGAAACGGAATAAACAACCCTGAGGTAAAATTTCTGGTAGTTAAACCCTCCAGAAGGGTAATCCACTGACGAAAATAGTGTACATACTCATGAAAATACGAAAAAAATACAAAGAATAGAGAAAATACTCACAATTCTAGAAAATACATGAAAATAATAAGATACGAAAAAATCCGAGAAAATACTCACAATTCTACAAAATACATACAAATAATATGTTAAATAAGACTTAATTTTAGATTTTTATATCCTGACAGCGTTGCCATGTGTTTTTTAATTTCCGAATTTTCACTACCAACTTTTAATTTTTAAATGGGACAGTCTATATATGGTTGCATATTTTTATTTCATTATTATTTTAGCAATCTAACTGGCAAAAACTATTAACTTGAAAGAAGCCTAGGAAAAATAATATTTTTCATCTCCTATTCACTAAACATCTTTTATACCCATTTAAATATGGCTTAAACGTATTTTTTAGAAATACTCAATTTTTTTCAATGGGATGAGGGTAACTCATCGGTTAGCCAAAAAAAAATTTTTTGCGAGTAATTTGATACCACACAATATGCAGTTTTTTAAAAAATCGTCAATTAATTCCATAATATGCATTTAAGCCCAAGCATTATCTACACACCATGATATACCAAGGTTCAGTTTTCATCCATAGTTGCACTTACAGTGTCATAGGAAATCAAAATAAGCAAACAAATATAGGGTGTCCCATTAAAAAAAAAAAGCAGAAATTCATAAATAAAAGAAAATATGACAACGCTGTTTCAGTAAAAAAAAAATCAAAAATACGTCGTATTTAACATACCAAAATGTCATTCTAATATGTTGGCGAAAAACAAGTTATAAGTGAGGAGCCGTGTATATATATATATATATATATATATATATATATATATATATATATATATATATATATATATATATATATATATATATATATATATATATATATATATATATATATATATATATATATATATATATATATATATATATATATATATATATATATATATATATATATATATATATATATATATATATATATACATACCTATATATATATATATATATATATATATATATAATGTATATATTTATATATATATTTAACACATCATAAGCAGCTTTTTTTCTGCTCAATACGATAAGAGCATATGGAAGGAATTGAAATACATTTTCCAGCTTTTACACTAGATTAATAAGACATGTTAAAGACTTAAGCTCTATTCAGTAAAGAGGTTTAAATTTAAATCTGGACTAACTTGACAGTCATAGCAACAACAGAAC
The DNA here is from genome assembly GCA_030620095.1 of Kuschelorhynchus macadamiae. Lineage (NCBI taxonomy): Eukaryota > Metazoa > Arthropoda > Insecta > Coleoptera > Curculionidae > Kuschelorhynchus > Kuschelorhynchus macadamiae. Next base: position 313,371 of record JAUTXW010001446.1, on the reverse strand, counting down.
AAATAATTTTTCTAAATGTCACATTTACAAAACATGACATGACATAAGCAAAACCTAACAGGCGAAAGTTATTGGCTCTTATTCTTGCGATTTTCCATTTAAACCTTTTTAGAAAATTTTGGAATGAATAGTCAATTGCAACTAAAGGAAAATAGTGAAAATACAAAAAACGTACTTTAAATATAAAGAAAATACTTCAAAAATAGAAAAAAATGGAGAAATATAAATGATGACCCTGTATAGAATTTTTTTTGCAGTAAATTCCCCTCGAACCCTCCTGAGCGCTGCTTTGTGGTACAGACGTGTCGCAAACAACCTGGATCTCTCCGAGCTCTTTAGTGTTCAGATCTCGTGAAGTAAGGATCCCTGAATATGCCTAGTGCATTCAAAGGCGAAACGTCGGATCGTAATTTCAATTTGACACGGTATAATCCTAGGAACCATGATCGCTTAATTGATCAAAGCCTTAAAAACTTCCGGTCTATGTTGAGATAGAATCATTAATCATCTCTCGGCTGTTCATTAGCGAAATATCACTCTACTTATGTTGAGTTGATGGTAACCTATTAATACTAATAATAAATAATTCACATTTTATAGGCCGAAAATGTATGTTGGAATTTGCAGTCACTAGATACAGCAGAAGTCTCCTCCTCTTAGCATACCTATTAGACGCAATATATGTTTCAAACATCAAAATCAACGCTTTTAATGTCATATTCATGGATGTTATAACTATCTTAAGCTCATTACTTGGTGTATTAATGGTAAAACTTAAATTGGTAGTAATTAATAATTACAATAGTAAAAAATACCTTCGACAGTATTAATAAATTAAAAGCAATTTAAGTTCGACCATCAATTTTTTTCAGTGGTTTTCCTAAGCATGTCCCCCTGTGTTTGAATATTTAAATAAATGTTTACTGCTACCGCACCGTTGTTTTATTTTATAACAAGTATATATAGATTCAAAAGTAAGCGTTGTCCGTGTGTGGGTGTAATCTGTTCCTAAAAATAAGACAAAAAGTTCCAACATGGGTATGGAAATGCTTTCTAGAGCAACTACGCCCATCTGTAAAGGGCACCCTAAAAACGATTTTTTTCGCCGTATTTTTGAAAGTTCTTATAGTTAAATTTCGAAAATCTGAGTGATTTTCGAAATTTAACGAAATCTGAGATTTGCAAAAATGTGTCAGAGGCGTCACATACCGGAAATGTTAAGGGAGAACACAATCCTATTTTTTACCCTTTATTTAATTGCCATTTTGTTTAGAAATTATTAAATTTCAGACATTTGTACGTAAAACAGGTTCTCTTAGTTCAATTCGATAGAGCGTACCGTTTACGAGAAAATTAGCTCAAAAAATTATCTTATTCTCCTAGGTTTATTCATTAAAAATCAGCATCTAACATTTAATACCCCGTACTTGCTTACCATAAACCGAACACACTTTTTATTATCATTTTATTAAAAATGTACAGGAAATGTTCAAAATTATTGCCATTAGCATCACGACAAGCTATTAATATTTTTATTAAATTGCGATACACACGTGTTAGATTCATTTGGTTGTTTCTAATTGTCTGAGATCCTTTGTCTCAAAACCTCAACATTAGATATTGGCCGGGAATAAACTAGTTGTTTTAAGTATCCCCATAAATCAAAATCAAGTGGATTTAGATCAGCAGACCGTGGTGGACATGGTACTGGACCCCCACGACCTATCCAACAGTTTCGGTAGATATTATTTAATGGTCTCTGGCGATAATACTAAAATGTACCGTAGCATGAGCATTCTTATCCGCCCATACGTGGTTGTTATGAAAACTGAATATTCAATTTCTAGTAAAACCGGCCTTGTCGGTAAATATAATTCTCTTTTCAAAATATGCGACGGCAACCCGCTGTTCTTGAAACCAGTCACAAAATTGTACACGCAGCAGTGACGGCTCCTCAGGGGCGGCAGGGTCGACTGGGCCATACCAGAAAATATACACGGAAATTTTTCTTTTTAAAAAAGTTGGTAAATATTTTTGAAAAATAATTTTGCAAACATCCTAAAAACGCACAAAACCAAAATATAGTTTATTATTTCCTGGGCCAGCCGATTCCATCATCTCACATGCTAAACTTCAGCTACTAATTCACGCAGTACATAGTACGTTAGCATATATGTACGTTAGCATACATCCTAATGCTATAACGTTGGTCGTAGCTTATATCACCCAACGGTCCGTTTCAACGTGGCCGTATCCCCGGAATTTTTCCAAATTTTTTAGGTATTAATTGTAATTATTATAAAATGATACTACTTATTTTTAAATTAATTTGTTAGTTCTTTACATTAGTCATGACTAATGATGGTTAATATATTATATTAGTAATTTTCACTCCATGTTACATGTTTAAAAGTGGTGACGAAATGTGAAGTGAATATTTTAAATATCATTTGCAATTTGTTTTGTAAGTCGGCCGGTCGCATCGTGGTTCTTGCTGGACAATATACTTTTTTGGTTGTGTATGTAGATTTCACTTTGACACCTATTTTAGTTTCCCCTTGAGGCAAGATACATTAAAATATCAAAAAACAAATTGACTAACTAGAGCGTTTTACTAACATTTTTTTCTTATTTATTAAATTTATTCTCTAGCCTAGATCTGCTATATACAGGTTGGTGTATTATCATTACAGAAATAAACGGAAAATAATACTCAAGACTAGTATTTGACCATATTTGGACGCGGCACCAATTAACACCACATATCTATCTATGGATATGCAAGAGACCCAATCCAACGGGTCGCTCTTGTGCTATTTTGTTTCCTAGCCAAGTTTTTAATCGTAATTTTTACATAAAAATACGTAAATTACAAAAGAGGTTTAACCGGTCTGGGGGGAGAGGGGGTAATTGCCTCATTACCCCCTCGCCGTAAAACCGCCCTTGATTGGCCTTGAGCTTCGTCCGACCCTAAATTTTAGAGTACGAGCCGTCACTGACACGCAGAGGGAAATCTCGTGCAAAATTCTCCATACATTTGACTAAGAGGAGCCCTTTCCATTTGTAATGATGCGCTTACTTAAAAACGGATCTTCGTCAATACGATCTAGCAGTCGTTCGTCTAATGCTAGTGTTCTAGCATTCCTCGGTTGCCCAACAACTTCTTGTCTATGAAAACTTCCTAAGGAAAAACTTTAAGTAGATTATTACGCGACATCATTCTCTTGCGAAAACAGTACGGTGGGGACTCGTTGATTATGAAATGCCTCTTCATCAACCATGTTTTCCTTCATTGCAATCCCCAAAAGCCCTCGCAAACATAATGTGAATATCACCTTGTTCTTGATAGGTAAACTCCCTTTTGGTTTTCCAAACTTCGACACCTCTCTTTAGGTATAGGGGATTAGTACAAATCCAACAAAGCCTTATTATTAATAAATTGTAAAACACTTTAACATACTCTCACTGTGTTTAAGTTAACCACATGTTTGTCAGTCAAAACATTTCTGAACGCATAAAAAAAGTTATCTTCGTTAGTTACACATTGTCATGTCGATGATAATAGAAAAATGTGTTCTATTTATGGTAGATAAGTATTTATATGCTGAATTTTAATGAATAAACATAGGAGAACCAGATACTTTTAAGAGTAAATTTTCTCGTAAACGATACGACGCTGTACCGAATTTAACTAAGAGAACCTGTTTCACATAGAAAAGTCTGAAATTTAATAATTTCCAAATAAAATGGCATTAAAATAAAGTGTAAAAAATTCGGGTCGTTTTCACCCTTAACATTCCCGGTATCAGACGCCTCTGACAATTTTTTTTGAATTCAGAATATAATTCAACATCAAATGTTTGTACTGCACACCGATTTTGAAAATCTAACTATAAACGCTTTCAAAAATATGGCGAAAAAATCGTTTTTAGGGTGCCCCCTACAGATGGACGTAGTTCCTTTAGGAAGCATTTCCGAACCCATGTTAATAGAAACTTTTTGTCTTATTTTTAAGATTAATTTATAATAATAATAAAAATACCGTATCTAGTTTTCAGTTCCCCAGGACTATCTATTTTCTAAGTTCCAAATCATCAGTGAAGACTTCCTACATAATATGCTCATGAGGTAAAACAATTAAGTACTCCGGGTGCTTAGACAACTAATAAAGCAAGTATCTGTATCCTTTAATATCCTAATATATCCCTGTTAACATGAACAAACATACCCCAGGGTGTTTTGCTTTCCAAGTCTATAAATGCTGCATAATACAAATTTCCTATGATCTAAGTAAATAAATCCACGAAGAAATTGTGTTAATAGGTAAACAGCTAAATTGGTAGTTAAAAGAATATTATGTACTGCATATTTGGTAACAGAAAAAGAAATGTAAAATAAAACCGGAAGATAAGGAGAGAAAATAAATTATTTATGATGACCTGACATTCGTGATTTTTTAAAGATCATCGAGGATTTGTGGGAAATTGAGTGGTGTGTTTACTATGGAAGCTAGGGTTTATTAGGGAAAAGGAGTTTTTCTAGCTGAACATAAATTTAAACCGGGCGTTTAATTAGGTCTCTTTAATCACTTTTAAATAGTAAAATTCAGATAGAAAGTTACGTTCTAAGCAAAAAAAATGAGGTCTTCGTCTGGGGTGTCTCCTTGGGGGTGCCTACATTGTAAGGTATTAGCGAACCTCTTTTTTTTTTAAATTAAGTACAGAAAATAACCCCTCTAGTTCAAGCAAAAGTTTTTTGATGGGGTAAATAATATAGAGATAATAAACTCAACATAAAAATATCGGTAAATTTCCTTTTCCCGGAACTTCCCTCGATATAAATCTTTCCTGTAATTAGGAACACATACCTTCTTTTCAAACATTTTTATTGGGCGCCACAATATTGCATTCCTACCAATATTTTACCACTTTCTACCTATGCCACACTTGATTTTTGGGCCTAATTTAAAAAAATTTCGATTAGTTTTTATATTGACACACACTGCCATTTTGCTACGTCGTGCTACTGCTAAATTCGTACAAGTTTATCCCCGTATCAAATTTAATTTTTCTACAAAATATTTTATTAGGCCGCCATTTTGTTCTGCTATCTTATATTCAAACCAAAATGTTACCAGTTCATTCCTATGTATTTCTCTGCAAAATTTGAAATAAATTGAATAAACAGTTTTTTAGTAATTTTTTTTTCTAAGATTTCACTAAGCTATCGGGTAAGGGATCGGGGCAACAGTCGTTTTTAGGTAGTCTTTTTTGAAGCAAGAGAAGGTAAGTTTTCATAATTAAATATTACATCAGAATATATATGGTGCTTTAATTTTATTTTTAGCACTATTAGCAATATAGAAGACCAAACAGAAATGATTGAAGAATAGAAGAACAAACAGAAATAACTGAAAACCCTCTAAAAATGACAGAAATGAAAATGTCCCTGTCTATCATCTCTCAAATAGAAACATCTTTAAAAGTAATACTTCCTGCAAAACGCAAAGTATTTTATAATGTTGAACATATAGGGAAGAGCGCCTAAATATTTTAAAACAAATAGCTGAAAGACAACAAGAAAAAGCAACTGTCTCACAAACGACCTTGTGTTTTTCATCAATGGCTAAAATAGTTTAAAAGTTACTACAACAAACCTAAACCACACTAACGATGCAGATAGGTACATTGGTTGGAAATCCTGAACTTAAATACCTATCAGTATCAAGTCCAGATAATAGGCCATCGACAACATCAAGTTCTACATTTGAAAATATCTATTGTAGCTTTCTCTTCTTCAGCACCATCTGTTAATGAAGTTCACGAAATTTTACAGACTTGTAAAATTAAATAAATATTTAAGAACATTATTTTTGGGTTTTATGCCGCAAAATACAGCAATATTAATAAAAAAGAAAAATACTAAATTACCGTAAAATTTTAATCACTAGTCTTAAGTCCTGGATCCACTGTGAAGGTACGCGAGGAAATATTGAAAAAAAATCTACTTTTTGGACTGTGTTACTGAAGACGGTGGTAGACTTTCCCTCGCATTTAAATTTCGATAATTCCATATAGCACTCGTTATATTACCAGTGATAATTCAATAAAAAATAAAAATTAAGTTTATGAAAAATGCCATGAAGAAAACATACCAAAAATATCTGTCCTCACGTTGACTTTAAACTCACTTGGAAGTACCTCTTCAAAAATGATGATGTTACTCTTAATATGCATAATATGGCAATTTCCAGAACTCCCCGTATTGGTTTTAAAATATTTATAAAATATCCTTTTAAAAAATATAAAATAATTTAATTGTCTTTTAATATTCTCATTGTCGTTTTACTGACAGTGCAAAATAACGGCCAGCATTTTTGTTAACTCTGCTAATAGCATTTTTAGTATTTCATTGGTCTCTTTTTTTCAATAGTTCTCTGAACAGAGTCGGTCTGAAAACTACTTTAATGAAACTCAAGTGTTTCGATTTCAATAAATTAATAAAAATGTATTTTTACAGTGAACTATCTTGTACTACCCTTTGATGATTTCTCTTGAGTATGGGACTGTAGTCTGTATTTCAACCTATGAACGTTACAAGAATAGCATTAAGAAGTTTCAAAATAAATTTTTAAGTTTTTTAAGTAACATATCTTGATGATTTAACATTTAGCTTTTTCATTAAATTTTTGATTAGTATGTTTCTTTTTCTTTTTTCTTTGTAATGAAAATTTGTGTGCACGCATTAAGTGTGATATAGAGATAAATTCGCAAAGTTGTGATACGAATTCAAGACGGCTGAACAAAATGTCGGCTACATAATTTTTACTTCCCTCGTAAAAGGAAAATATTGTAATCGTGAAAAAGAACACCCTCCCAGATTTTTCAGATCTTTACGTTTCAGGGTCCCCACGCCACGTTGCCTCAATTCCGTCGGCCTGTCTGTCCGCAGCATAGCTAGAAAACTACTTTCTCGATTGACTTAAAATTTTGGCCAAAAATTATGGGTAATATGGGCATGACTTTGTAACATTTTGGTAAAAATCCAATAATGGCGTCCTAGTGAAATGTTAAAAAAATTATTACTAAAAACTACCTATCTAATTGATCTCAAATTCTGGACGAAAATCAAGTATTGTGTAGGAATCAACTGGTAAGATTTTGGCACAAATCCAAGATGGAGGAACAAACTGGCGGCTTAATAAAATTTTAAAAAATTCACTCTGAAAAAATTACTTAATGGACTGATTTCAAATTGTTTATTTTAGTTCAAGATCTCGTAACAAAATGGCCGTCAAATAAAATATTGTGTCATGGTGAAAAAATCACCCTTTCAGGCTTTACATATTTTCAGATTTTAGCGCTGCTTGATGCCAAAAGATATTCTTTTCAACTCCGTTGGCCCATCTGTCTACTCATCAGAGTGACTTCTAATTTTTAGTCAAAAATTAAGGGATATATCGGAATCACCTGGTAATATTTTGGTAAGAATCCAATATGCCGGAACAAGATGGAGGCCTAGTGAAAGGTTAACAAACACTTGTTACTAAAAAAACTAATTATCCAGTTTCCTCAAATTTTGAACAAAAATTAAGCGTTACATAGAAATGAACTGGTAACATTTTGGTATGAATATAAGCTAGCAAAACAAAATAGCGGCCTGATAAAATATTTAAAAAATCGGACTGAAAAAAACTACTCACTAGATTAATTTCAAATTTTGTGCAAGAATTAAGTGTAATCTAGAGATAAACTGGTAAAGTTGTGGTCCAAATTCAAGATGGCGAAAGAAAATGGCGGCCAAATATTTTTTTTTGAATCAACGTAACGAAAATCTTATTCAATTGACTTTATATTTTGCAGAAAAATTAAATGTGATATAGGGATAGACTGGTACGAATTCAACATGACCTAACAAAATGGCGGTGTACGTCAATGCCCAAAAATCAAGTGCGGCATAAGTAGAAATTGGTGAAATATTGGTCGGAATCCAATATGATACAACAAAATGGTGCCCAATAAAAATATTTGAAACGATAATATACGTGTCACTCAATGACTATGAACTGAACTAAATTGGGTCACACTTCACCATTCCTAACAAAAGGAAAGATTCATAACGAGGGAATTTCCGGGTAAAGAAAATATATCGATTTTTAAAACTATAAATAGGCTTACATACAACGGACGCTTTCCACGGCTTTGGTCGATGAAGAAATCATGGTTTTTGGGTTAAGACCGTGTCAAATTGGAATTACTATCTGACGTTTCGCCTTCGAATGCACGAGGCACCTTAAGGGAAATTTACTCCTGGATATCTTAACACTGAATTCAGAGGATATTTTCAATACTTGACACAACTGCTTTAGAAAGGTACTTGTATTAAGTTATGAATTATTTTGTGATATGTATTTTCTATTTTTGTAATGGGGATTCTCCGTATATTTTGCAATAAATAAATAATAAACGATAATTAAAATTATTTTTGTAATTTTAAAACATATGTAAAGAATAATAATGATAATAAAAGTATAAGCAAAATTATGTTACTACTAATAAAATAATAGGGATAGTTTATATAAAAACAGTTTCTTCGTAAAACTTCGAAACGAGGAAAATTTTCAACAAAAACAGTCTTCAGTTTTTGTTTTCTACCTAATTGAGCATAAATAATATGCACCACCAATTTTTTTTTTTAGCTAAAATTGACTCTGGGAGGAGTTTTTACTCGCCAGTCCCGAAGAAAAGGTACTTATAATTTATCATTATTTTCACCACTTTAGTTTAAACAAAAGTGGCTCTGAGAGGGGTTTTAACCCCAAAAACCCTTCCCCCGTTATACAGGGTGTTTCTAAATATCATGTACAAATGGAAGGGGGTGATTCCTTGGTGTATTTTAACTGAAATTTCAGACAAATTTAGGTCCGCAAACGCTTCATTACCGATCTACAGGGTGTTGTAATTTCAGTATTTCTTTGTTTATAGCTCCTGCAATTTTTGAGATATATACCTCCTTAAATTTTGGAATAAGGTTATGCAATAGGAGTTTTTCAGAATCTACAGAATGATATTTTTTCAGAGGTCATGCTCCCTTCCTCTCCCTGAACTTTTTTACGGTGCGCCGCTCGTAGATTGTAAAAAACAAAGTCATTTTTCTATCCTATTTAGAAACTTTTTCTCCTCTTGTGGTTTTTTCGTATTTCCGACCCTTATCGAGAAAAAATTTATTCTGTAAATAGCTAGATGAAACTGATTTCTTCGAATTTGTCTAGTAGGATATGGCTTTATTTGAATAATCTTTTGTTTTATTGGTTTTGACATTTTATTCTTCACTATCTAGTTAAAAAAGCTGGGATGACCCGATTTTTGTAGCAATAACGATTTATTTAATAAAAAACTTATATAGGTTTTAAAAACAATAAGACTAAAAAACTACTTCACAAAAAATGTTAGAAGTACTTCCTCCAACCCTTATACAGGCTTCCGATCTTCTTGGCATTGATCCTAGCATTCTTTCAAACACCCCGGGATTCCGGGACCCCCAAATTCATAACGGAAGTTCTTGTTGGCGTTTGCTCCTAGCCTATTAAGGTACCTCCTGCAGAAATTAATCCTTAAAGGAAAATCCGGGGAACGAGCGCTTGCACTCTTTGAATGTGATAAGGGTATAGCAGAGAATCATGCAAGATACGCCAAACAACTTGATGGCTAATATTTAATAATACAGAAATGTTTCTAGTGCTCTGGGTGTTTTTCTATTTTCCTTTAGAACAGCCTCTTCGATCTGGGGTGTTTGAACAGAACGTGGTTTACCTGCATGATTGATGTTCTTTTTTAAAAAGTTCCAGTTTCCACAAAATGTCTATGAATATTCGGAAATATTCGGTATTCACATATGGTTCTATCCTTCCTTCCAAGTCCTCAATAATGTTGGGCTTGGAAATTGATGAAAACCTAAGATGGGGAAATCATATAGAAAATCTATGTAAAGTTAAGAAAAAATTGTTATGGTTTGAAATCATTGTCAAGTTATTGTAGTCAAAATGCTATGATGTCGGTATATTATTCTAATATACACTCTCACCTTCAAGCTCATGCGTGTCAAGAGTCTTTTTGCTTTAAAGTAGGCGATCCGCATTTTGTGCGGTCTTTCATGTACAGATTCGTGTCGAGACTAGACGAGACGTAAATTAAAACAATATCTTGTGGAGGGTAATTTTTATTCTGTGCAAGAGTTCTTAAGTTAGTTTTTAGTTTTTTTTGTTTGGTTTTTTTTTATTTTTCCTTTTCTAGTCATTTATGTACTTACCTATAACTTTTTTTGACGATGTTCTTTTGTAAGTAGGTATACTTGATTTACTCTTTTTGACGTTTTCTCCAATTACTGATTGTATATTATACACATCTGTTTTATTGGTGAAATAAAATTATTATTTTTATTATTATTATTATTTTGGATAGCGCTCCATAAACAGACGCCTGGCTTCTCTTGCATTTTCATTCGCAAGGCCATAGATAAAATGCATCTCAGCCATTTCAGAATTCGTATAAATTGCCATTCTAACGAGATTATAACGAGTATTTAAAACACTTTTACACTTTAAAACTCTTAATGTTGACACAACTTACGATTTGAAATACCAGATAACAAAATCAATAAAACAAAAGATTATCCAAATAAAGCCATAACCTAGTTTCAAGTAGCTAATTACAGAAAATCGTTTTTTAATTTTTTTTTCTCGACAAGGTCGAGACAAAAAAACTACAAAAGAGGACAAAAAGTTTTTAAATGAGATAGAAAAATGATTTTATTTTTTAGAATCTACCAGCGCCGCACATTCAGGAGGGAAAAAAGGGCATGACCCCTGAGAAAATATTACCCTGTAGATTGTGACAACCGTTTGATATGTTCAATCATGTAATTCCTATTGAGTAATCTTATTCCAAAATGTGAGGCAAATTCCTCAAAAATTGCAGGATCTATAAAGAAAAAACGAAAAATATATTTAATTTACAACACACTGTAAAAAGCTTTTGTAAAAATGTAGATACACAGTGTCCATCAATAGTGAAACAATATAACAAACATATGGGTCGGGTTGATACAGAGAAAGATTTAATGGGTCTATATAAGAGAAAGGAGGTATTTTTCTATTTTTGCTTACCTGCTGGATGTATCTGTACTAAATGCCTGGCTGCTTTGGACAAAAAAAGTAAATGACACTCAAAAATTTAAGTTGGATATTGCCAAATCTTTGAGTAGTTATGGAAAGCAAGCCAGAAGGGGCCGACCGACCTAGTGCCGATATTGATGTACCAAAAATAGAGCGACCGTTGTTGAAAGGCCGGATAATGCATCAAGATTTGATTTCTTTGGGCACTGGCCTGTCCATGCCAGTAGGGGCAGGTGTAGAAATTATGGTAGGGGAGCACACCGCACAGTGTTAGCTGGTATATAAAACGGCTGGCCAAAACTATTTTTTTATTTGAATCTGTCCGATTTGGTTTGCAACAGCTGTTAAAAAATCGGTAAATTTTCTTTACCCAGGACTTTCCTCGTTATGATATTTTTCCAATAGTGAAGTCTGAGCCAATTTCGTTCAGTAGATAGTCACAGTATATATATATATATATATATATATATATATATATATATATATATATATATATATATATATATATATATATATATATATATATATATATATATATATATATATATATATATATATATATATATATATATATATATATATATATATATATATATATATATATATATATATATATATATATATATATATATATATATATATATATATATATATATATATATATATATATATATATATATATATATATATATATATATATATATATATATATATTTATATTTATATATATTTATATTTATATATATTTATATATATATATATATATATATATATATATATATATATATATATATATATATATATATATATATATATATATATATATATATATATATATATATATATATATATATATATATATATATATATATATATATATATATATATATATATATATATATATATATATATATATATATATATATATATATATATATATATATATATATATATATATATATATATATATATATATACATATATATATATATATATATATATATATATATATATATATATATATATATATATATATATATATATATATACATATATATATATATATACATATATATATATATATATATATATATATATACATATATATATATATATATATATATATATATATATATATATATATATATATATATATATATATATATATATATATATATATATATATATATATATATATATATATATATATATATATATATATATATATATATATATATATATATATATATATATATATATATATATTTATATATATATATATATATATATATATATATATATATATATATATATATATATATATATATATATATATATATATATATATATATATATAATATATATATATATATATATATATATATATATATATCATATTGGATTCCTCCCAATATACATTCAAATGCCATATACTGTCTACCTCTGCGACACTTGAGTTTTAGGAATAATTTAAAATAAATTCTATAAGTATTTTTACATTGAAACATATCGCAATCAATTGAACAAGGTTTTTTGTGGGTATTTTTTAAAAATATTATTTGGCCGTCATTTTGTTATCAGTCTTTACCTACTCCGTTGGTCCGCAGATATTCTCCAGATATGAAGTTTATAAATAGCATTACTGATCCTCTCGTCGTTATGTTAGAATGGTGTATAATTTGGGGTTAGGATCTAACTAATACACCACTCTAACATAACAACAAGAAGATCGTTAACGAAAACCAGTTAGAAACTTTAATATCTGGGAATCTGCAAAACAGCGGAGTAGGTAAAGACTGATAATATGGGTTTCAAGCAGGATATAAAATCTAGATATGTATCCTGAGAGTGCAACAATAAAGTTACGAAACGTCGACAATTTAAAAAGAAGACTTTTGTTTTTTTTACTGGTTCCTAACCCCAAATAATACACCACTCTAACATAAAAACAAGAGGATTCGTTAACAAAAACCATTTAGTAACTTAATATCTGGGAAATATCTGCGGACTAACGTAGTAGGTAGACTGATATGGGTTTCATGCAGAGTAGAGAATTTCTATATATGTCCTGAGGATGCAACAATAAAGTAGCGAAACGTCGACAACTTAAAAAGTCTTTTGTTTCTTCACTGGATCTTAACCCCAAATAATACACCACTCTAACATAAGAACAAGAGGATTGTCAACGAAAACCAAATAGAAACTTAAAATCTGGAAAATATATGCGGACCAATGGAGTAGGTAAAAACTGATAATATGTGTTTCATGCAGGATATATGTGTCCTGAGGATGCAACAATTAAGTTACGAAACGTCGACAATTTAAAAAACTTGGGTTTTTTACTGGATCTTAACCCCAAATAATACACCACTCTAACAATTTTTTTAACATTGTTGCGCCATATTGGATTTATACCAAAATATTACGCTGTCATCCCCATATGACCCTTAATTTTTGACTAAACTTTGAAGTCAATCGGGTAAGTAGATTTTTAGCTACGCCGCGAACAGACAGACCGACGGAATTGAGAAAACATGTTTTTCGTCATCTACGGATCCTGAAACATGAAGATCCGAAAAAAATCTCGGAGAGTGATTTTTTCACGATTTCAATACTCTCTTTTACGAGGGAAGTAAAAAGAAGTTGGATGTTCAATTAATTTAATATTTTTATTTTTTAGAACATTTTATGCTATATACAGGGTATCTTAAATCATTTTCAACAAACTGAAACTAATTATTTAAAAAGTGATGTGTATAGCTGCTCGTTATATTGCAGTTTACATAACCTAACATAAAATAATGATTCTAAAGATGTCTTGTACATATCAGGATTTGTAATTTATACAGGGTGCCGTCAAAAAAGAAATTGATTAAACAATGTGTTATAGTTCAAAGCGGTTATTTGGCGCAAAATGTATTACATATATATGCAATATTTTTAGGTGAGAATTGTTAAAAATTACAGAATAATGAATATTTCCAAAGTTAAACAGAAACGACTTTTTGCCAAACATTTAGTGGTTTTTTTGAGTAAAAGTTTTTTAATCCTGTTAAAATAATTGTGAAAAATCTAAAATTAACAGCAATATTTATACCGAGCGCATCAACAAGGTGTTCGCCTTTAATAGCGCCTAAACTACAAGATATACAAATATTTTTTACTATACCGTGCCTCAAAAAAGTAATAAACCAAAAAATGTATTTTTTTTATGGAATACTCTGTTTAGTACTACATATTTGAATTCTAATAAAAATTCTATTAATCATATTATTATTATTCGATGGTTTTGAATAGATAATAACACCTATTATTTACCCCTACATAATAATTCATTACTCATGGGTTCAATAGGCTCATACGGTGAATTTTGAAAAAGGATATTTTTCACATTTTAATTAAACATTATGTGCTAGTAGTGTATACAAAATTTCAGCTCTTAGATAAATATTATAGAAAGTATCTGCCTTCAAAGAAACTTAATGTGATGTCACTTTCAGAACCAAAAAAAATTGCTATTAATCAAATAACCCATGTCTGGTGACATTATTATAAACGCTAATAAGTCGCAAAAAAGTATACTATTCTACTCGTATGTAATAGCTACTACCAACGAGGATGAAGTTTGTGAAACGAACCGAAGGCGAGTGTCGTAATTCACCAGAGATGATGATACATGCTCGTTGACTAATATACTATTTTGTCATTAAAACCATATGGAATTAAGAAGAATTATTTATCATAATAACGTTTATAAAAAAAATTGTTTTTGGAAATCAATTTCATGTATTAATGTTTTTTTTAATAAATCTAGATATCCACTTCAAAAAACGCGCAGTGTAGTCGTTATTACAATGAAGAAAAACCAGTAAAAAATGACAGATATCAAATTGAAAACTATCAGAAAAACTGTAGGAAAAATTCCAACAGAATATGATTTGGCAAAGACCAAAAGACCTGATGCTTAATAATTAAATTTAAAAAACGGCCCCTTGTCTTCCAATTTAAATAAAACTGCCTGATTTCCGCAAAAATCCGCAAACTTTTATTCCAGTTTCAGAAAGTACATTAGTTGAGCTAAAAGTTTCAATCGAGGAATGTAGACAACTCCATTCAATACATAAACTTATACTCTAGTCAAATTATTATATGTTTAAAAATAGAGAAATATCAGAAAGGCGAATAAAACGATATGTAAAATATTATATAAAACCAATTTAGGTTCAACATTTTTATAAAAAACTAATCTACCTACCTCCTTGTGTTTTCTCCATTTCATAAAATATTTGAATTTTAAAAAATCAAAAATTCACAATAAAATGCTAAAAGCACAACAACAAAATCTCAAAATTTGCAAGACGCGGAGTGACTATCAAAACCTGCGAAATTAATGACAACTCATTCAAAAACAAATTAATCATTAGCAGAAATAAATACGGAAAACGGTAACCAGCCTACTAGACTTAACTTCTAAACTATTTAAAGAAGTCTATAAAATATTTGGTGATTTGGCCAACAAATTACATAAATAAGTTACACTGTACGCCGTATGAAATGTGAAAAATGCTATTGTAGGCTATGTTTTACAGATACTAAAAATTGTTAATCAAAATTAAATTGGTTTTTTAGAATAAAAATTCATTTATTTGAAGGAAGTTGTTTTATAGGGCTACGTTAGCATAAATATGAATGAAAATAAAAATCTATGTTACCATATAGTCACAAAAACCGATAAAGGGTTAATTACATTTAGAAAATAAAACACATTTTATTATAACTGAAACCTTTACTTTCGGGCAAGTCAAGTAGAAAAATTATATGTATTTATATATACAGTATACCAAGGCTTTACATTTTGCCAGGCATATGTTTGTACATTTATCACAGTATACTGAGTTCTTACATTTACAAACACAAACACAAAAAAAAACAAATAATAACTTTGTGATCTTTACAAATGAGGTAATGCATTTAAAGGGGGTGTACGATAATTTGGCATAAAAAAATTGGAGGATGAAAATTTGGCGGGTGCGAATTTGATAATTTGCAACAAGGATGTTGATTATATAAGTTATTTTGGCATTTTTTTATAATTCATAAAAAATTATTTTAAAATTGTTTAAAATATAATATCTCGATATAATTAATTATAAAAACTTTTATATAAACATAAAATTAGCAATGAAATAGACGAAATCATTAAGAAAAATAAAAAAAATGTCAAAAATGATAATACAAACTAAACTAACAAAATATACCGGATATAATCGAGATTACTTTCCGGCTGCCATTTTGTTATTTGTTGGCCGATTGAAATGAAATTTAGTAGGTATCTTGGGATATTATATATATGTATATTTTTACATTTGGGAAATTTTGACGTTTTTCTACATAGTATCGTATTAAAAAATCAATTCAATCCACCATTTTGAAATTTTGACAGCTATTTTTACTTTCTAATCTAGTGTGTCGTGAAGTGCCTTAAATTACTCTGATATGCTTAAATAAGCTACAAAAAATAAAATCGAAATTTTTTTATCGTTAATTTGTATTACAGGGTGACTCATTTTTTCGAGATTTTAAAATGGAAAAATACCATTTTCATACTAGAACTAAATGCACATCTTCAGTATGAATCTAACGAATATAAACACATTAGGTCAAATAGTGCTTAACTAGTGGAAATAAAGACTTTAATTGAAAAATAATTAAATACCAAGTACCTAACACAAATCGAAATACCTGTCCTTGAAATTTAGTCACCAATCCGGTTTTTGAAATGTGCTCTGTTGACCTCATGGCATACGGAATATCATTTTCAAAACCTTAAATCATCAAGATTGCCATGGCAGTTTGAATTATTAAGACATATGAATAACAGTCAGCCATCCCGTCAGTTTCAAAAAAATGACATCAAATTTTCCATGAAGGTCTAAATAAAAACAAATGAAAAACGCGCAGCCTTCCTGTCAGTTTAAAAATTCTTAAAATACTACCAAGTAAAGTTTGGTTATTCGTTTCTTCTTAAAATTTCATTTTTAAACAGTAAGCAAAAAAAATTATGTTGACAAGAAGTGAGCAAAGAGATATGTGAAGAATATCCTAATCGGCGAACTACATCAATACCTTTATGTCGGGGGCTTTTAAAAAAGATTGGATTAGTGCATTTGGTTTTTACGAAATAAAAATCTGGCACTTTCAATATTGTATTCAGATGAGTCCCGGTTCAACAACAATGGCATGTTCAATAGAAACTGGTCAACAGAACCATCAACACCATATGAAAGAAGGAAATTTCCAGGAGAGGTTTGGTGTGAATGTTTGGGCCAAGATATTAGGCACGCGTATTATTTTCACGGACATTTTTTAGGGGGAGAAACCTTAAGAGAATTCTCTCGAGGAATTTTTAGAAGGCGTACCTTGCCGAATGCGCAAATAGTGATCAATCATTTGCCGTAAAGGTTTGGACAACGTTTTATCGCCAATAATAGGCCTACCTGTTCCCCGGACTTGACACTATTCGACTTTCTTTTCTAAGGATACAATCAAAAAATGTTGTTAATAACACTTACCCGGAAACTTTAGAAATATTACAAGACCGTATTCGAGAAGAATTTGCAGTTACCATGAAGCCAAGGAAGAACATTTATAGAACCTGATTGGTGGTTAGATTTTAGAAAAATCTAGCTATGTTTTGATTTTTGTTTCGTGTTAACTACTTGTTATTTATTTATTTTTTGATTAATTAAAAGGTTTTATTTCCACTACTAATTTGACTGAATGTGTTTATAGCATTCGTTAGATTCGTATTAAAAAGGAGCATTTAGTTGTAGTAAGAAAATGATATACTTTCATTTGAAAATTTCGAGTAATTTCGAAAAAAATGATTCTGTCAACTTTGAGCCACCTTATAACACAAATTAAGGATAAAAAAAATTTAGTTTTATAGCTTATTTAAGCATGTCACAGTAATTTAAGGTACTTCACGGTACACTAGATTGAAAAGTAAAAGTAGCTGTCAAATTTTCAAAATGGCGGATTGAACTGATTTCTTAGTACGATATTATGTAGAAAAACGTCTAGATTTCGAAAATTTAAAAATATACTGGGTGTTTTATTTAAAACTGGGAAATTGGAGTCACTTCCGGTCAAACCGAAAGTCGCACAAATCTATCAAATACTCAAAAAATTGTCATTCTAATAACCCAAGGCACCTACCAAATTTCGTTCGGCTGAAAAATACCAAAATGGCAGCCAAAAAGCAATCTTGATTACACCCGTTATTTATAAACAAATAATATGAATTTGATAATATTTACGAATAATGAAGTAAGTCATTAATTTCTTAACACGATATGACTTGTCAAAAATATTAAAAAGAATGTTCAACAGAATAAAAAAAACAATGTTATTTGCCGTCAGTCTCACTAAATTAATTATTTTACAAAATTACCCATACGCCAAATTGTTGTACCCGTCAAATTGTTGCATCCGCCAAATTGTTGCATCCGCCAAATTGATGCACCCGCCAAATTGTCTCCCGCCAAAGTGTCTGGATCCCATTTAAAGGTATTGGCAAAGTTTACGGAATAATTATATTACTCCGTAAGCTTTGGTACTGGTCACATTTTAAAAATTGTTAAAATAATTAAAATACACTGTAGCTTGTCACTGGGTAGTAAACGTATTTTGTACGCAAGCACTAAAAACAAAATGGGGATATTTCAACCACAAACCATTCCTGACCAAAGATAAAAACATATACAATTAACAAAACCATCACGAAGAGATTTTTCGTAACCTATTCCTAATAGGTCGGCATCTTCTCTTTTATTAGGTTCCCTATACACAGCATACAGTTCCTACAATAAAAAAAAGTTACAGAAGTCTACTTACACCGAAAAAACATAAATCAATAAATACAGTAACAACTTTCATTCCAAAGGACCATTTCGGCCAAAATTTCTGAACTTAGTTTTGATTTAACATTAATTTTTCTAATCTAATTCGATAGGACAGTTTTCAAGTTGTGGTGGAACCTGAGAATGGTACACCACCGAGTCAGCTGAGGACACATGTTTAATTCTCTAAGAACACTAAATGTGATGACAGTCGTTTTATTTTAATATGCAGTAAACTAATTGAATAGTTTTTATTTTAATTATTATTAAAACTAGATCTTTTATTTTGTCGGACTATTCATCCTTAAATCGAAGACAGATAATACTTTCAATAGACAATCCATCCAATGTTAAATTAACCCCTAAATGCATCCCAAGTTGTATTGAATTCTATGTAGTTGGGATCCATGGAGATATTTCCGCATAGTACAACTCCCGGGACGCGTATTGTCATTCTTTACTATTATACAGAGCAACAGTATCCTGAACGGCAGTAAACAATGGTCTTACTTGTACGCGCATTTTAGATTGCTAATGTTAACTAGAAGCACCAGTCAGAGGCAATGTTTACTACGATGCAGAACAACCAAATGCCTTACGAATACACGACAATTACTGAAATCCTCTGAAACTGAAATGGACTCAGAAAACAGTTCTGCGAATTTAACGAATTCAGCTATAAAACTTAATGCTACTTTAAATAAGTAATATAAAATTTCCCTGCTAACTGGCAACATTTTTTTGTAATATTAGGAAGACGCCATATTTGTCAAACATAGAAGGTTCGGAATCGGTTAGCAGAAGTAAAAAATCGGTAAATTTCTTTACCCGGAATTTTCCTCGTTATGAATCTTTTTTTATTAGGAATAGTGAAGTGTGACCCAATTTAGTTCCGCACATAGTTATTTAGTAAAACATAAACATATGTGTCTTTTCCAACATTTTTATTTAAGCTCTATATTGTTCCACCATATTGGATTTGTACATTTTTCGGATACTTTACCACTCTCTAACTATGCCTGATTTTTGGGCATAATTTTAAATAAACTGAAGTTTTTACATTTAATTTTTTTAAGGCCGCCAATTTGTTCCATCATATTGAATTCGTACCAGTTTATCCCTATATTACATTTAATTTTCCTATAAAACTTGAAGTCAACTCAATAAGATTTTTTTACGTTGATTTTTTAAACATTTTATTTAGCCACCATCCTCAATTCGTACAACAATCCTATTCTACTGGCGTGTCTCTATATCACACTTAAGCTTGCACCTAATTTGAAATTATTTCTAATAAATAGTTTTCTTAGGCTGATTTTTACATATTTTATTAGGCCGCCATTTTGGACTCGTATCACAATCAGTTTATTGTTATCTAACAATTGGTTTTTGTGCAAAAACTGAGATAAACTGGTTAATTCGCTTTTTAGTAATTTCGTTTAACAATTCACCAGGCCGCCATTTTGTTACGCCATATTGGATTTTTACCAAAATGTTACAAGGTCATCCCCATATTATTATCAAAGTGCTTTCGAATTAACTCGTCAATTCGGTCTTCCCCTCAAACATTTCATTTAGATGCCTGTAAAGCATAGGCATTGCCCGTAACCTCCCTCGTAATGGATTGCACCACACATATAACAAAGATTATCTATGCGTATAGTTATTTGGTAATAACTTCATACATATTATACAGATACTGTCACTTCTTGATAAAGAGAAAGTTTTATTACGGGGAAGGTTCTATCAGACCAGATTTCACACGTTAAGTTTGAACTTAACCTGAAATTTAAACTTCAAAATAGTTAAGTTAAAGTTTAAATTTTAGGTTGAATTTAAACTTGACTTGTATCCGATTTACCTATTTTTGAACCAAAGTACCCAGAACTTACCTTGTAATAAAACTCATGTTTTATTACGAGAAGAGTATATAATTTATACAATGTTGCCCAATAAACATGTTTATATAAACTGTGTTATCTGTGTGTAGCAAAATGTGTTACTAGGAATGTTCTGGGTATAGGCCAATTTAGAGATTTTATTATATTTTTCCTCAGATTTATTTTGTATATATTTTCTACCATTTTTGCTACATTTTATGTTGTTTGTCAAGTGTTTGAAGTCACCATTCCCTTTAATATTTATTGTGGGCAAATAACAATAATTTATGACAATACATCTGTTTTATTCACGTATCTAACATTCAGAACAAAACAAATATACATTTTTCATCTCCGCAACTTTTTTTTCTCCACTTATCATACCTGTTTAAATAAAAGCATTTATACTCACGTATACCATTTTTGTTAATTTTGTTTTTATTTTATTATTATTTATTTTTTATAACTTAATTTACGTAATTTATAAAAAGAAGGGTTTTATTCTAGGAAATGGAATTTTACCTGGACCGCCATTTTGTTTTTTCACACTCGATTTTTTTGCAAAATTTCAACTCAAATAAGTAGTAGTATTTTAAACATTTTATTAAGCCAAAACAATGTTTCTAGTTTCATATATTTTAGTTCCCCGTTAACACGTTAATAAAATGATGTTTGTTTTGACAATTTTCAATATTAAAACACTTGTTCCTTTTGTCACTTCCCTCGTAAAAGGGATGTATTGTAATCCTAAAAAAATCACCCTCCGAGATTGTCACTGCCGGAAAACATTTTCTCAATTCCGTCGGTCTGTCTGTTCGCAGCATAGCTAAAAAACTACTTACCCGATTGAGTACAAATTTCGGTTAAAAGTTAAGTCTTATGAGGATGACCTGGTAACATTTTGGTTGCCTATTCAAACGTTAAAAAATTATTACTAAAAAAGTACTTATCCAATTTACCTCAAATTCTGCACAAAGATCAAGTATTAGGTAGTAATTAACTAGTAAAATTTTGGTACGAATCTAAGATAGCGAAACAAAATGGCGGCTTAGTAAAATATTTAAAAATTTGGCCTGACGAAAACTACTTAATAGATTCATTTTAAATTTTGTGCAAGAATTAAATATTGTGGTATAGAGATGAACTGGTAGAATTTTGGTACAAATTCAAGATGGCGCCCAAATGAAAAATTTGTAATCATGAAAAAAACCAGGTTTCAGATATCTTTACGTTTTAGCGACCCTAAATGCAAAAAAAATGTTTTCCCAATTCTATTGGTCTGTCTGTCTGTCAGTTCGCGGCTTAGCTAAAAACCACTTACCCGATTGACTTCAAATTTTGGTCAAAAATTAAAGGTAATGACCTGGTAATATTTTTGTAAAAATCTAATACGACGGAAAAAATTGCGGCCTAGCGAAATGTTAAAAAAATTATTACTAAAAAAACAAATTATCCTCAAATTTTCCACAGAAATCAAGTGTTGCATAGGAATCAAGCTGTAATATTTTAGAAAGAATTCAAGACAGCAAAACAAAATGGGGCCTAATTAATTATTTAAAAAAATCAGTCTGAAAAACTACTTATTAAATTAATTTCAAATTTTGGGCATCCATTAAGCATGATATAGAGATAAACCGATAAAGTTGTGGTACAAATTCAAGACGGCGAAACAAAACGGCGACCAAATAAAATGCCTGAAAATTTTCTTATTCAAAAAACTTAATATCTTCCAGCAAAATTTAATGTAATACAGGGATTAACTGGTACGAATTCAAAATTACGACACAAAATTGCGGTCTTAAAAAATCAGTGTACAAACAACTTATTCAATTTATTTAAATCATGCCCAAAAAATATGTGTGGAACAGGTAGAAACTGGTATAAAATATTGGTAGGATTCCGATATGGTGGAACAAAATGGCGCCCAATAAAAATGTTTAAAAAGACAGTATACTAAATGACTTTGTGCGGAACTAACTTGGGTTACACTTTACTATTCCTAATTTAAAAAAAGGTTGATAACGAGGGAAGTTCAGGGTAAAGGAAATTTACCGATTTTTGTATTTTATATTTATAATATATCGATATACCAGGCAATATTTTATTTATTTATGTAATTCCAATATATCTTTGCCATATTAGAGTCATGACTTATTTGATATTGTTTTCGAATATTTTTTAAGTCATATTTTAATGTACCTAGATCTACATTATGTTATATTTAGTTTGACGAATATCTTTTTAGCTAATTAAAGTTTATGAAAAAAAGTTTTACCATTTCTTATTTATAATACGATTGTGTCAGCCGATACTCGGTGGAAATCCTTAATAAAAGTATGTGAGATGTAAAAACAAAACTATTTTTCACAAACACTTCCACTATCTTTTTTAAAAAACAAGTAACCCGTTTCGCTACACAGTAGCTTCTTTATACGTTACATCTCGAATGAATAGACTTAAGAGTATAGAAATAATTATATAACTAGGCGTAATACAACGATTCGGAAATTTTAAAGACAAAAAAGTCCAGGAATTTTTAAGAACTAGCCATAAACTTAAACTACCCAAAATCATTGAAATATATTTAACAGAGGTGAATTATTGACTTCTACCTCATCGTTTAACAAACAATTTGAACGTTTGAGCTTATTTATTTCTAGAGAATCCAGTATATTCAATTTACGACCCTTATTTTCTTTGTAAAATTTTAAAATTTGTATGAATGGTATGACCGATCTTAATTAAATGGTTTGCATAACTGGACTCGGTTTTTTCCCTTGATAAATTATGTATAGTGCTCGTCTATTCTTATCTCCACAATTTGGTTGATATACACCTGATTGTTCACGTTTATCAGATTTTGTTTTCGTTTTTATTCATCTAGCTCTAAAATAGTAAAATTTATAAACGGTTTAGATATTATAATAGCATATAAAACCAATAATTATTTAAGTACATATAAAATAATAAAAACAAAATCTGATAAACGTGAACAATCAGGTATATACCAACTAAATTGTGGGGATTGTGACAAAACGTATATAGATATTTTGATAAAAGAACAGATGAGCACTATAAATGTTTTATCAAAGGAAAAACCGAGTCCAATTACGCAAACCATTTAATTGAGGCCGGTCAGATCTTTGATAAAAATTTTAAAATTTTACACAAAGAAAATAAGGGTCATAAATTGAATATAGTGAAATCTCTAGAAATAAATAAGCTCAAACGTTGTTGCTAAACGATCAGGTAGAAATCAATAATTCACCTGTGTTAAATATATTTCAATAATTTTAGGTACTTTAAGTTTATGGATAGTTCTTAAAAATTGCCAGAACTTTATATCTTTAAAATTTCGGAATCGTTGTATTACACCTAGTTATATGAATATTCGTTTACTCTAAAGTTTATGCATTCGAGATGTACCGTCCGAAGAACAAGTTAGGTGTTTTTTAAAAAATATAGTGTTTGTGAAAAGTAGTTTGGTTTTTACATTTTACATAATTTTATTTCAAAATACAAGAGTTCTAACCACACTACACCACAACTTGTTACGTTCTGGACGCGCGTTTTGCTAACCAAGTTAGCATCATCAGCAGATGATATAAACTAAAGTAACTTATCCTAACCGAGACTATTTATAGCTAAATGTGGTCACACTTGGTTGGCCCGACTGCACCATTGTCAAGTAAACAATAGAGGGGACTATAGTCTCTCTTCTGTGTCTTTATTTAGTGCTTTCTTACCACATTTAACTATTTCTATACTCTCAAATGCATCCAATAATCTATTATTAGATACATTTTTAATCAACTTAAGATTATTTATTCCTATTTGGTGATTGTTTTCTAAGCATGTTGGGCAACGCTTGACTTTTCTGTTCTTCCGTATCTTAAATGTGCCATGTGTTCTTTAAAAGGAATGTTTATGGAGCGTTTAGTTTGCCCAACATATTTTAGATCGCAGTCATTACAGGTAATTTCATAGATGCCACTCCTCTCCTTCAAGTCGACTTTGTCTTTAGGGTTTCCAAGGAGATTTTTCAAACTGTTCTCCATTTTGTAGGCTACTCTGAAACCTACGTTTTCAAATACTTTTTCTAGACCTCTCGTAAATCTGGGATCATATGGAATTACTATGAACTTATTGGGAGCCTCAGGTGCTTGAAGAGTAGTGGCATCTTTTAATATTTTCTTATGCTTATGTCTATTTATACTAATTTATGTACAAAATTACCATTATATCCATTACTTTTAGCTATATTTTTAATCCGATTCATTTCATTGTTAAAACGTTCTTTACTTAATGCAAAATTGACTAATCTGTGAGTTAAGAAATGAAATGCTGCCATTTTGTGTTGACGGCAATGAAATGAGTCGGATGTTATATACCTCTCAGTGTTAGTAAATTTCCTATAAATATCAAATTCTAATTTATCGTTATTTCTAATAACTAACGTGTCGAGAAAAGGTAATTGCCCATTGTTCTCCTTTTCGTACGTAAAATTAATAGAGGGATATTTATTGTTTAATGTTTCCAAGAAAGTGTCCAAATTTTCTGTTTTAGTATCAAAAATAGCAAATATATCGTCTACGTATCTATACCACACCCTTGGGAAATACTTGAGTTCTTTTTTGAACTGGGTTTCTAATCTACTCATAAACAAATTTGCAAGGAACGGAGATAAGCAATTGCCCATCGCAGTTTCCTCAAGTTGTTTATAATATTTATTGTTGAACTGAAAAAAAATTTTATTCATACATAATTTTGTAAGAAGTAAATATTCCTCAATAATTTATTTCTTCAAATTATTGATTTCAAGTAGTTCCTTAAGGTACTCTAAAGCTAGTGGTATGGGTAGACTAGGAAATAATGAGTTTATATCAAAAGATGTTAAAATTTCACCTTAATTTTATCTAAAGATTCTAACGAGTTAGTAACCTCAAAGTTAACTAATATTCACTTAAAAGAATATTGATTTCAAGTAGTTTCTTCAGGTACTCTAAAGCTAGTGGCATAGGTACACTGGGAAACAATGAGCTTATATCAAAATATGTTAAAATTTCACCTTAATTTTATCTAAAAATTCTAACGAGTTAGTAACCTCAAAGTTAACTAATGTTCACTTAAAAGAAGGTGAAATTTTAATATCTTTTGATGTAAGCTCATTGTTTCCTAGTGTACCCATACCACTAGCTTTAGAGTACCTAAAGGAACTTCTTGAAATCAATAATTTGAAGAAAGAAATTAATGATGAATATTTACTTCATACAAAATTATGTATGAATCAAAATTTTTTTCAATTCAACAATAAATATTACAAACAACTTGAGGGAACTGCGATGGGCAATTGCTTATCTCCGTTCCTTGCAAATTTGTTTATGGGTAGATTAGAAACCCAGTTCAAAAAAGAACTCAAGTATTTCCCAAGGGTGTGGTATAGATACGTAGACGATATATTTGCTATTTTTGATACTAAAACAGAAAATTTGGACACTTTCTTGGAAACATTAAACAATAAATATCCTTCTATTAATTTTACGTACGAAAAGGAGAACAATGGGCAATTACCTTTTCTCGACACGTTAGTTATTAGAAATAACGATAAATTAGAATTTGGTATTTATAGGAAATTTACTAATACTGATAGGTATATAACATCCGACTCATTTCATTGCCGTCAACACAAAATGGCAGCATTTCATTTCTTAACTCACAGATTAGTCAATTTTCCATTAAGTAAAGAACGTTTTAACCATGTAATGAATCGGATTAAAAATATATCTAAAAGTAATGGATATAATGGTAATTTTGTACATAAATTAGTAAATAGACATAAGCATAAGAAAATGTTAAAAGATGCCACTACTCTTCAAGCACCTGAGGCTCCCAATAAGTTCATAGTAATTCCATATGATCCCAGATATACCAGAGGTCTAGAAAAAGTATTTAAAAACGTATGTTTTAGAGTAGCCTAAAAAACGGAGAACAGTTTGAAAAATCTCCTTGGAAACCCTAAAGACAAAGTCGACTTGAACGAGAGGAGTGGCATCTATGAAATTAGCTGTAAACAGAAAAGTCGACCGTTGCCAACATGCTTTAGAAAACAATCACCAAATAGGAATAAATAATCTTAAGTTGATTAAAAATGTATCTAATAATAGATTATTGGATGCATTTGAGAGTATAGAAATAGTTAAATGTGGTAAGAAAGCACTAAATAAAGCCAGAGGGCCTATTCCCTATAGTCCCCTCTAATGTTTACTTGCCAACGGTGCAGTCGGGCGCAACCAAGTGTGACCACATTTACCTATAAATAGTCTCGGTTAGGATAAGTTACTTTAGTTTATATCATCTGCTGATGATGCTAACTTGGTTAGCGAAACGCGCGTCCAGAACGTAACAAGTTGTGGTGTAGTGTGGTTAGAACTCTCGTATTTTGATCTATCGTCCACCACAGGTTCCAGTGTTAGGACATAATTTTATTTATTTTTATACGCATTTTTTGAAATATTCAAATAGCTATTCGGTATTCGGCCGAAGCAGAAAAATCCCGCTTCGGTACATCCCTAATGTATATGTCCATATTTAGCATTTCGATTGAAGCAATAAAAATAAAAAAATAAATTAGCTAGAAAATATTTACCCCTCGAGCTGTATGCAGATCAATACTCAGTAACATAAAAGCACCGTAGTACCTAGGATGTAAAAATACATAATAAAATATATGCTTGTCAATGGAAGTAAACACCCTATGTTGGTCCACGTATTTCACAAGTAAAAGCTTGGCTAGATCCTGGTACCAAGAGAGAGGTTGGTTCAATAAAGGGCCCAAATTGGGATGCAATTGAGATAAAGGTGTTAACTTAGCTAGTTGTTTCAATTCAATAAATTCATCAAAAATCAAGGGGCTGGAATTCTTAGGCGAGATCATTCTATTCCACAACAGATTCGTTCTGCAGTGTACCATACCTAAAATATTATTTCATTTGAAAACGGGTTAATTATTATAGTTTCTACACAAAATATACACGGTGATTTCGGACAAACTTCTACCGTAGGTAGGCTCTTACGGGCTAGTTCTTATAAGCTGTAGTTTCTAACCGAATCGAGTGATTCCACTCACATTTAGATGGAAGGCTTAGCGCTAGTTAACTCCAAAACATAGAAAAAATTGCAGGACCAAATTAAATTACAAACTTATTTTGGTCCACCCGAAAAACAAATACCCAATACACGGTTTTTTGCTTCTTTGCGATACAGTTTTTGAATAACATAAATAAATAAACCAATTGGTGTTAGCAACAATTTTGTCGCACTGTTCAAGCATTTAATATATTATTCAGTTTCACTGAAATCTGTATTGTCATAAAGCTGACGTTACTAAACTAAAAAAATTAAACCACAGCAACATTATCTCTTATGTATTAATTTTAGATTTTTAATTAAATTTGAACGTGTTTAATTAAAAAAAAAAAATTAAGAATTTTGAAATTTGTCAACAAAAATTTCACTCTGTATGATTGAATCTAAAATTGATAAAAACAAAATTCAAATCGAGCTGGAACTTGAAAGATTATTTTGGCTACAGTAATCTGCAGTTATGTACAGGGTGATCACTCATAATGTTCACTCCCCTTAACTTATTTATTTTTGTCACTACAAAAAAAAATTAAATATATAAGCTCATATTTTTTTTGCTTTTTGCACAGGTACTGAAAAACCATGTAAATAGAATACAGGGAAGATGAAAAAGTTAACATGTTTTAGATGGAACCTGGTATATTACTGCTTCATTAAAAGGATCTCTTCTTGCTGATAACAGGTTTGATATCATTATCTTTGAAAATAACCGCGAAAATTGCCAAAAACCAACCATAATTCGTTAATACACAAAATTCTAATTATGTACATAATGACAGGAAGACCCAACATCTTCCATTCATAACATTGCGTGTGTTTTGATGCAATGATTAAAGTAAATAAATATGTACTACAAATCGCAAGTAAGTGTAACAAAGAAAAAGCTCAGATGCCATTCATGATAGAGAAATACTTTGCATACAAAAATTCTCGGAGTTCAAAAGCAGCACAAAGTAAAATTATTTTTCACTGTATGCAGTGGTCTAAAAAAAAGTTGCCTACAAAACACGGATTTTTTAAATAGAACACCCAATATTTTTTTACATATTTGAATTCGTCGCAAAATTTTCTATATGTCACCACATTTAGTTTAGCACATCTTGGCCACGTTGCCAAATAAATCAGAAAAATCCCTAAATTTTTGAAAAAACATACTATGCTAAAATGTTTAATAATTTTTTATTAATATAATATAAAATAAAAGTTACTGATAATATTGGAGGAATACTCATTGAGGAGGGCGGCTCTTGAAGCGTGATATATTTATTATTTTATACAGAGCGTTTTCAATAGTTGTACCAATATTACGAAATCTAATTTATACTGGTTTTTGCCAACGCTACACCCCGTATTTATTACTCTTTCTCTTAGGGATTTTCATCCTCTTCAAAGTTTATTAATGTATTCCTATGCCTATCTATATTAATTTTGATGCTATTTGACGTTTTATGAAAAAGCTACTGAAAAATTAGTTATTTTACACCCATAATCAAACTAGTCAAGACTATACATCAAATTTGCGTATTCGCATAAGAGTCGGTTTAATTTTTTTTCACAAAAATGAAATTTTAATAAATAATTACAATACTGAGTTTTTATAACAATTCAAATTTAAACAGGATTACAATACAAAGTATGGCATTAATAAAGGGAATTTACTTTATACATTACACTTAATGAGAACTCAAGAACTAACTTAAGATAGGTTCATGTAACATGCTTATGTTCTCTCCCATACATCCCATATACATACATACATACATATATATATATATATATATATATATATATATATATATATATGTAAATATATGTATATATATATATATATATATATAAATATATGTAAATATATGTAAATATATATATATATATATATATATATATATATATCCCAATTCTTTTTTTTGTCCAATACAGGTATTGATAAGGATGTTTATAGTTACAGTTTCAAGGTTTATATCGCATTCCACTTAATGTTTATTTTTTTATTCCATTTCTCGACTGGTCAAAAAGATAGCAACTCTTGCTTTTTTCATTTCAAAACATCAGTTCACTGGTGAAATTCAATACGTGTGGTATTACTAGTATTTTAAACGGTTTAGTTTCATTATATACACTTTTTTTTAAAAATGGGTCAAGGTAAAACAATATCAAAAGAAATAAGAAAAATTGTGATTGAGAGATTTAATAACGGGGAAAAACCTATCGAAATTAGTCGATTTTTAGGGAAAAATAAATCTATAATTTCCCGCCATTATTGCACAATATAAGAGTAAAGGCATCATTGAGCCGAAACCAATTCCTGGAAGACCCAAAGTCACTTCAGAAAAAACAGATCGCTTGATTTTCGACTGTCAAATCAGAATCCATTTTTGTCTTCATCTAAAATTCTCGGATAAATTGGAGGAATGGAGGTAAAAGCTGTTAGTGCAAGAACTATACGAAGAAGACTGGTTGATGCGGGATTGTTTAGTAGGAGGCCAGCTAAGAAACCACTTTTATCCAAGAAGAATGTGAAGGCCCGATTAAATTTTGCCCAACAATATGCCGATTGGACGCCTGATCAATGGAAAAAAGTAGTGTTTAGTGACGAATCGAAGTTCAACTTATTTAGAAGTGATGATATGAGTTATGTGAGACGTCCTATAGGAAAAAACTTAACAAAAAGTACATTACCCCCACAGTAAAACATGGTGGCGGATCGGTGATGGTGTGGGTATGTTTTTCGGGTCATGGAATGGGCCCCCTTCATAGAATTACTGGCATCATGA
>JAUTXW010001446.1:147500-277500 GCA_030620095.1 Kuschelorhynchus macadamiae | reverse complement strand
TCTGATATATTAAAAAACATCTGTTAATTATTTTTTATAAACTTTATAAAAAACGTCATCATGAAATAGACAAGAAATTATTAGATATTATTAATATAAACATACCTTTTGGTGTGCACCACTTTTTCTTTGTTTTTAATTTGTTTATGCAGGATTATATTGTCAGTTTCTATCTACATAAGAACACTGCCTGCCATGTTCGAGTTATGAACAGCATATTAAAAGGGATATTTATTTAAATATTTAAACAGGTGAGACACCTGTGATGTTTTATTGGTAATAACAATAGTTAGATGATTGCAAACTGTTTTCAAATCTAATATATAAAACTAATTTTGTTGAGTATCAACAAATGTTTGTAACATTACAAGTACATATATGAACCTCGTCAATTTTCCAAATTCTTAAAAAAAAACACAAAAAAGCTTCTACTAGTAAGTTTTTCCTTTTTACATGATTTACATTTCTTAATTTGTTCGTCTAAACAAAAACTGTGTCATTTTGGCCTGATGATGGTACGAAACATCTGCCGAAACGAAGCAAAATAAAAAATACATGATATTTGGTCTATTTTTGGACACCTTCAACCCTTTAACATATTTATTTGTAAATGATTTTTGGTTAAGATATATTTATTATATCTTCACGCGTTTACTGTACTTCTATTTACGAATGTAGAAACTATATAACACCTTTTTATACAATATGTATAAATCGTATTTATAATCTAGTATTTTCAGAATTCTGTTAATTATTGGTCATATGTCAAACAATGTGCAAGGTGTTCCAGTAATGGAGAACGTCGGCTGTAGCTCGAAAACCTTTAATGACAAAACTTAAGGAAACAATATTTATAGGTAAATCGGCCAAGACAAGTTGCTGTAATTTAATTTCAAGTTTGACAGTTGGCCAGTATGGGGCGTAACAGTAACACAAAAGAGTAAATGTCAATTTTCTCTTAAATTTCCATAATTGAAGTATGTTGAAAATATAAAAATTGTATTCTTCAACCAATTACGCACTTTTTTGCTTCAGACCATTTTTGTCTGTTTTCAAAAATAAAGTGGTGGGGGAAGGTCAAATATTTTTACTTTCAAATATAGATATCTCTGTTTTGGATAAACCAATTTTATTCAACTTGGTATCGAAAAAAAGTGCTTTTTTGCTCTACTCATGGAGCCATAAACTGTACCGTAATGACTTTGTTAGTGGTCACTAGATGGCGTTGTTTCCGAAATCTCCAAATAATGTTAATTTTCTCAAAAAAATCAATGGTACGCTATGACTTTTATATAACATATTTATTTGGTAGTCATGAAGGGCATTGAATAGTGAAATAAAAAATCCAGGTCCGCATTTAAATTAAGAAAGTTGCAGATGATTTCTCGAATCCGAAACGTCGGATTGAAAAATTGACTTTGCTGTTTTGTAGAGAAGAAAAAGTGATAATGGCAAAGTGAAAATTATTTTCATCTCTTATTTCAATTAATCCTAAAATTTTAGGAAAATCAGAAAACTGGAAACAAGGCTCCAATAGAAAATTTAGTAATCTTGCCTAAGAACAAAACTTAATAAAGGAACAAAAAAAACTAAAACTCAGTCTCATAATCATATAAGCTTCGCGATAAAATAGCTAAAGCTAGGGCAAAGCAGGCCAGGAATCGGTTTGTTCAAAAAGATTAAACCGAGTTCCACCTTGCTTCAGTGAAACGACAAAAAAAAACGACGAAACGAACTAACAACTAATAACAAAAATATTTAAAATTACTGAAAACTACTTTCGCAAATGCTCAAAATATCGTAATTGTCAATACAAAGTTGCAATATTTCCTGTGTCGATTGGACTGCAGCCTCCACTTCTGCTATAGAGATACTTTGGATGGCATTCCTAATACGGTCCACCATATCGTTTCTTGTAGTAGGTTAAGTCGCATATACTAAGTCTTTTTACCTTAAGTAGTTTTCAGCAATTTTAAACATATTTGATGATAGCTGTTAGTTCATTTCGTCGTTTTTTTTTTTGCCGTTTCACGGAAGCCAGGTAGAACTCCGCTTAATCTTTTTGTCCAAACCTAGTCCTGCCCTGCCTCGCCCTAGCTTTAGCTATTTTATTGCAAAGCTTATGTGAATATAAGACTGAAATTTAGTATTTTTTGTTTTGTGCCTTTTGCTAGTTTTGTTCTTTACAGTTATGCAAGATTACTAAATATTCTATTGAAGCCTTTTTTTTTTCAGTTTTTTGGTTTTCCTAAAATTTTACGATTAATTGAAATGAGATGAAAATAATTTCCACTTTGTTATTGTCACTTTTTCTCCTTTATAAAATGACAGGGTTAATTTTCCAATTCGACATTTCGGATTCGAGAGACCATCATCACTTTCTTAATATAAATGCGGACCTGGATTTTTTATTTCATTATTCAATGCCCTTCATAACTACCAAATAAAATGTGATATAAAAGTCAAGCGTACCATTCGTTTTTTTTTTTTGAGATAATCAGCATTATTTGGAGAATTTCAAAACAACGCCATCTAGTAACCACTAACACAGACATTACGGTACAGTTTATAGTTCCACAAGTAGAGCAAAAAAGGCACTTTTTTCGACACCAAGTTGAATAAAATCGGTTCGTCTAACACAGAGATATCTACATTTGAAAGTAAAAATGTTTGACCTTGCTCCATCACTTTATTTTTGAAAACCACCCCATACACGTTCAACCATTTTTTATTTTTATGAGGTATCTCAAAAAGGATTAAAGTTACAAAAAAACCTGATACAGGATTTCCAAGTTCTTTTTTGATAGAAATAATGACGGTGAAGTCAAATCATGATAAAGAACGTTTTTCAATTTTTGCCTATTTTAAAAATGACCCCTAATTTATTTATTACAGTAGAATCAAATAAGTATAATTTAATTTCCATCCACTTTCTCATGCAAGCATGAATTTGACATTTCCACTTTGGGGCTTCACTATGAACTTCACTTTTTAAATAACAATCTGAATTTTTTAATTACTTCAAAAAGCTTTTGATATCCCAAACCCAAAATTATGTATCACATTTATAAATCAAGTAGCAACTTTCGGATTACACTCTAAAATTTAATGTGCTTTTTGAAACATAAAACGTCGAATTGAAAATCTGTATTGTTCAGTGTATTCTACGAAAAAAAAATTAGGGGTAAAATGAACGTGCAAGTTTTTTTTATTCCCTATGATTTTTGTGTTAGTGGGGACTGTAAGTGGTTTTTGTTTTTGCTTTTATCAGGCAAGTACTTGGTATGACGACATATAATTGTATAATAATTGTTTTATATTAATATTGATAAGGCGAAACTAATATTCACGGGATATCCCGCTTATTTTTAAAGATAGAGAGTTGGGATTTACGCGACAGTAATCCACTTTTTTGTTAAACTTATGATGCTGTAAACAAAATTTTCATAGCCCGCCTAGCTTCTGAGATACATGGCGAAATTGAAAATATGGCATTTTGGGACCATGGCCCCCCCTCGTATATCGGTGATCCTTTAACATATCGCAAAGATAAAAACTGGCTCTTATATAGTTTTTTACGTAGAATTCACAGGCCTCGCCAGAGGCATAACCAATTCTTCCCTAGGAGCTGCCATTTTTTATATTTGACCCGAAGCTTTGATTATGTGTGTGTGAAAAACAAACAACATTTTTTGGGCAAATGTGATACATTATTGTATATGGCAGATCATAAACGTAACAAAAATAATAACGAATCCAGATCCGTATTAAAAAAAAAAAAAAAAAAGGTTTGCGTCAAATTTAAAAAAATGACAGCGTCTAGCGAAAAACTGGTTACGCCACTGGATTCTACATACAAAAGTATATAAGAGCCAGGTTTTATCTTTGCGACATATTAAAGGATAACTTAGATAAGGGGGGGGTTCCAAAATGCCATATTTTCAATTTCGTCCTGTATCTCAGAAACGAAGCGGGCTATGAAAATTTTGTTTATGGCATCATAAGTTTCACAATAAAGTAGTACACTGTCGCGAAATTGGCAACTCTCTATCTTTAAAAATACGCGAGATACCCTGCAAAACTGTCGAAAATGCGATACTCTGTTGAAGGTATAAGTGCTTAAATTCTGGTTAAATTTTGTTAGGTATAACATATTACCCGGATATACAGGGTTTACGGAATTTCAGGTGCCATATTGCAGGGTGTGATTATATGTATGTGAAATCACACCATGAAATATGGCACCTGAAATTCCGGACACACAAGGCGGACCGAGGTACAGACGTACATCTAACTTTTGAACGGCAAGGAATAATTTTTTTTGAAATTTATATCCGACTTTTAGGATTAAGTTTGCTACTTTTTAACGTAAAAATAAAAATCAGAGCTTTCAAAATAGCGGCTGGACGTCATCTTAGAAAACAAAATTAAATGGAAAGGGAGGTCTTCCTTCCAACACTTCATATGAAAGGTATTTTGAACCTCTATTCAATGCCGTTTCATTTTCTATAATCGGTTCATTATTTTTTTTATTTTTTTTTCTAAGATGAGGGAGCCATCTTGAAAGTATTAATTTTCATTTTTACATTAAAAAGTAACATACATACTTTTAAAAAACGAGTATAAATTTCAAGAAAATATTGTCGTTCAAAACTTAGAAAGGCTATTTACGTCCGCATTGTATGTTCTAAGTTGTTTTATTTTCAAAATACAATATCTTCGAATTTATTAGTACATGATAGTAGCTCGGATTATATGGATTTTAGTGACTTAGAACATGGTCAACCAGAAATGGAGCACACAGTGAAGCTCAATATTCAGATAGAGAAGTATTATGCTAACGGCTATTTCATATGTAAAATTATGAACAAAGAAAAAAAATAACCATAAAATTCTTCAAAGAAGATCTGCGATGAAAAGTTAGAAACCAAAATGTAAATGTAAATAGCTGGGTACCCATTTGAGTCCCGGTATCTCTATATAGGAACACACGAGGCGCTACATTAGGAAAAAAAGATTAAATGAACTTGTAATCTTATTTTGATCCAACCTAAACACTAAACACTTTTTGACCTTAGCTTTTGGGGTGCCTTGTATAAAAGCTTCTTTGTATTACATTTTATTATGTAATTTTTATACAGATGCCTTCGTGAATTATTATATGAAATAGGCATCCCCTATATACTGAATTTTCTCATTTTTAAAAGTTAAAATTTAATATTTGGTATATAAAAATAAAATTCAATTCCTGACCCGAGATTTTACCTATAGCAAAACGATCATGATCATTTGGACATACGAGGTAGACAGTAACTTCATTATACAACATCAACGTATCAGTATTAATCGAGATATTAATAATAATAAAGATAACACGTAAGATCCTTATGCCGAGATCTTCCCTTAAATCAGTCACTTAAAATCTTAAATCAAGTTAAATACCTTTGTAAAAAATATAACTCTTCCTTAAATCAGTATAAATCAGAATAAATCTATTTAAATCAGTTTAAATCTGGTACTTGAAGTCGCACATATTCTTAAATCAGTATAAATCAATTATTTTCTTAGTTATCCACCACTCGGTATTTTATATCAGCATGATAATTCTAAAAATATGTAGAAACTGTACACACAGACAACGTAGGCATATTACCTTTTTGAAGTAAGTATAAGATAGTATTTGAGGTGCAAAACTTGGTCTGTAGGTTTGTACGGGGTGCACAAATTATACACCACTAAAGTCATGTCAAAATCATCTGTATGTTGTCTATCCTGGGAATCTTTGTATGAAACCTGCTTGGCAGTTGTTACTTGAACTAAAATAAACTCCGGGTTGTCGTCATCCATTTCCAGGACTTTAAAACCATACTGGCTGACATTTGACAAAAGGTAATCAAAAAGCTGCTTCCCTTCGGTGACCAAGTCGCCTATAGTTAAAGTATCTAAAATTTAAGTAGAAAATTATTTACTTACTAAAAATATAGCGATTACTGATATTACCTGTATGCACTAAATTTCTGGCGAAATTCGGAGCTTTGTTGTAGTATTTCATGAAGTCGTCCAAAAACTGATGAACATTATATTTATCAGGTAATTTTCCAAAGTATCCAGAGATATAATTGTAAATTGATCGCAAATGATAGTCATATGTAAATGAGTGTAGATGCATCAAAATTTTTACTTTGTCACATTCGTCCAAGAAACTTAACGTAAACTAAAAATGAAAGAGTTACTAATATTTCATTGTCGAAATAAACAGTTCTGCTTACCCCATTTACAGAAGCTCTAGAGGTGATGTTCTGCAGTCTGTTGCATTCAATGGCGTGCAGTTTTGTAACAAAAAATGGTTCTTCAAATGATACTGTAAAAATCAGGATGCCTCCCAAAATTGTTCTTTGTATATAGAAAACTGAATTATATGAAGATTTGTCCTTGGTCCAAAGCCTAAAAATATATACAATAATGCCATACTTTAATGCCAATACAAATTTACAGTTTAAATAATACCAGAACTAAATTATCAAAAGTATAGTAAGACAATGAATCACAAATAAGTGACATCGAAAAAACTCATTTAGGTCTAACTATTGACGAGAGGCTCGCATTACGAACATTTACTTTACTAGAGATATATAAGAATAGAGTTTATTTCAAAAGGACCGGAACAGTCATCTAAGAACCTGTATATGAAACCATAACTACTCTCAAGAAGAGTCATTTTAACTGGGGGAAGTGAAATGAATTAAGCCTTACACCTTCTATATATTTATTTAAAAAATACTTCCCACGCGTTTGGACGCATATGTCATCTTCGGGGCTAGACCTGTGAGCAAGGAATGTTATTTATTTAATGTTAAAATGACATCGGAGTTGTTTACTAGAACTATCAAGTCACAAATTGGCAATGTCCAAATACAATAAAAACATATAAAATAGAACTTAAAAAACTCAGATTGACGATGCCATAAGAAAGATACGTCCGTTGAGCCAACCACGGATGGAGCAACTTATTGAAAATAAGTATTTTTTATATATCTCACTAGATGGTTCGTTCAGATTGTTTGATAGAGAGTCTGCGAGACTGCGAAACGGCGATCTCAATATCTTTTAGTAGGTATAATTTTATGTTGATGTAAAACTTTTTATTAATATAGAATTTGTGATTCTCTTGTTTAAGATGTTTAAAATTTCAAAAAAAAAAACAAGGTCTGACTAATCTATACACTCATATAGTTTCTTCGACAAAAAATTGTTTTGTTTCAATATCAATGAAACAAAAAATATTTCACAGATTTTAACGCATGCCATACAATCAGTCAGCAAACTGAGACTCCAATTCCGGTATATTTCACAACTGAAGCTTTGGATGCTTTAAGAATACATTTTATATCTCGTTTTTCAAATGTTGATCTTATTGTAAACGATATCAAACATTTTAACGCCGATATAGAAACCCTTGGTCCAGAACTTTAAATGGCAATGATTGATATCCAGTGTAGCGATATTTTTAAAGAAGCATATTTAAAATCATCATTGCTGGAATTTTATAGCACTAAATTTGATCAGATGCATAGATTTGTTGGTGGCTTTTTTTCGCTTTTGGTACTACAGCATTTGAAGTCGCTGCCACTGGTAAACTTGATCTACAACTGCAAGAAATTCTCAGTGGAAGGTTACAGCTACATAAATCTCATTAATCCTAATTATAATATTTAGTTTCATTATGTAAATTACCTATGTCACTTATTGTAAGTTTTTAGGATAAACCTCAGATCATTAATTACAGTTAAAATATTTAGTTGCATTAAATAAGTTATTGTGTTTATTAATTGGTCGTTAAATAAAAACATTACACTGGGGAGCAGCAAAAATGTTTCAGAGCCCAAAAGAGCAAAACCTTACTTATTTTATTATACTAATTAACAATCTGTCTTACAAAAATCTCAATTGGGTCCGGTTTTATACATCCATGCTTATTATGATAAGTTACCTATTCATTTACCTGACCCTAAAGTAAGGGGGACCATTAAATGAGAAATACTTGGATTTATTATACCAGGTGTATAAGGGATTTAAATAGATATAACACGAATCCTAAATTGTTAGTTAGTTGTATTTCAATCACCAGTCGAAATACAACTGGAGAAATTAGAAAGTTTTGAGCCGGATTTTTTTGCTATATATTTAGTGAAGTGAGTTTTGTGAAATAAAAACGTACTCTTAGCCCTTTAATAAAAAGGTTACCAGTTGTATTTTGGCTGCAAAGACCAGGGTACAAATTGGGCTCCCGATAACCGCTGCAACAAATGTGCATCCAACATTCGCGGCTAGGTAAATGGAAAATTGCCTTAGCTGATCCTATGATCTGGCGAAAACCGAAGGACAACGTTACTGACTGTTACTTTTGCTTGACACCTACCATCAAAAAAGGGTTTCCGGAGAAAAAAAGTCTGCGATACAGTATCCAAATTTATATCCGCCATACTCCCAGTGCCTCATAGTGACGGAATTGCCTGTACATAATCCACCTCAGCAATATACCCTTGATTCCGGTGATCAAACGGATTCAAACGGTAGTATAACGGAAAAGGTCACCAGCCCATCAACCTCACAAGACTCCGATGTTGTCTGTGAACTTCCGAGTAAAAAGCCTCACAAAATAAGTTAAAGTGAATTAAGTGACCTTGTAAGAGATTTAGAATTGCCCAAGAGAAAAGCAGAACAAATGGTCTCTCGATTGCAACAATGGAACCTAACACCATTTTTTAACATGGAAAACTGTTGGGACATTGAGGAATTAATAGCAGCTTTAAATCTGGATTATGATCCAAAAGACTGGAGACTTCATTGATTCCTCAAAACTAAGTCTTAAAGCTGTGTTACTCCATAATGGAAATAAGTTGTCTTCAGTTCCAATTAGTTATGCAGTCCACCTGAAAGAAACGTATAGCCATTTGAAATTGTTACTAGAGACCACACGGTATGAAATATATAAATAGCAAATTTGTGGGGATTTAAAATGTGTAGCGATTTTGCTTGGAATGCAGCTAGGTTATACTAAATACTGCTGCTTCCTCTGCGAATCGGACAGTCGAGCACGATCTGATCACTACAGAAAGAGAATCTGGATACCGAGACAGTCTTTTGAGCCAGGAAAGAAAAATGTAACCAGCGCGCCATTAGTCCCCCTGAAAAGATTTTACTACCGCCACGTCATACGATATTGGGACTTGTGAAGGCCAAGGACAAAGAAGGCCGTGCTTTCAGTTATTTAAAAGAAAAGTTCCCTAGAATCAGTGACGCTAGAATTAAAGAGGAAAAGCTGTCTGCTAATGGTATAAAGGGCCCAATCAATAGCTACTAAACAACGAGGCCTACTAGCTCAAATTAAAATAGGCCTGACATCACCACATTTAGGCCTTCGGTAAGAAATGCAGACGAGTGCAGTTTTATTTATGATATCGCGATAAATCACCACCATAAATAAGCATTAATGTGTGTCTAAACTTTATATTCAATGATAAAAATGTACTATTTAATTGCTTTTGTTGAACCATAAATATATTGTTACCTGTATTTTCTATGTTCATTGTAAATGCCTAAAATATAAAAATAAATTAAAATTTTGTAACAAATAATTCAGATTTTTTATTTGCGAGGCAACTAAATTCTTTAATTGGTATTTTTTAGTTACTTAGATGTAGTTGAATCAAAAAAAAAAGGTTTTGTTCAAGTAAAAACAAAAAGTTGAAATTTGTTCCCCAGTGTATTATTTTGTAAGATTTACTCACATCGTAAATATTACAATGTAATCAAAATAAACTATGAGGGTCGGATTGGTGGTGTTTGCCCACGGGTCTAGAACATTGAAGCTTGAGTATTAAACCACATCAAAAAAATTCTCACGGAAACCTAAGGCTTAAAAAAATACATCTTTATAATCATACATACCCACAATGTCCAGCTTCTGGATTATCGATTTGCAAAGGTGTAAATCCCAAAGTATGCAAAAAATTTCTATACTCGCTGAAGAAGGAATAACATAACTCATCATGCCACATTTCTCGTTCTCTGTCCGACAGTCTGTCCGCAATGTGTATAGTTTGAGAAGGATATAATGAATGGTCCCTTGTAGCAGCAGATTTTAGACGCCATCTAGGTAAAAATAACAAGGGAGTGTGAACAAAATGAAGGATTCTCGAATTCTGCATTAATAAGCTTAGCTGGGATACTGAGGTGCTTCCGGTTCTGGATTGGTACATTGAATGCAACTTCTTCATTTCATCTGAAATAATAGAAAACATAATGTGGTTCAA
Source organism: Kuschelorhynchus macadamiae (assembly GCA_030620095.1). Lineage (NCBI taxonomy): Eukaryota > Metazoa > Arthropoda > Insecta > Coleoptera > Curculionidae > Kuschelorhynchus > Kuschelorhynchus macadamiae. The sequence goes on along the minus strand of JAUTXW010001446.1, from coordinate 267,184 downwards.
TTTAAATTAAGTTAGCTCTTAAAAAGAGTAGAAAAAAGCATGCAACTTGAAACCTACCATATGTAAGATCAAAACTGCATTTTTATTTATCGCTGCAGTTTAACGCCTCTCGGACGCACATTCGTGTCGATCACACGTTACAACGAATTCGAAGAACCACCGAGCACCTGTAATAGCCACGTTCGCCGTAATACTAATAAATACGCACGATCGATAAAAGATAATATAATATACAGGGTGATCCCAAGGAGAGTAACGATACATGATTTATATATTCATTGTTACAAGACAAAGAAAAAATATTAAATATAAAAGTATACAGGGTGTCCACGAACAACCCATACAAAATGAAAGGGGTGATTCTACATAAGGAAACATGAAAAAATTTTCATATTAACGTAGGTCCGGAAATGCTTCGTTACGGAGATACAGGGTATTGAAATATAAATTTTATTTTATTTTTTATTAAATATCTGTTGCAAATAATAAAATTTTCTCATGAAATTGGGCATTCGGGGTATTTTTTCGGTGAGGAATGATAATTTGGTATTAGATTTCATGTGACACTTAGAGGGCGCTACATACGCTACTATTATTTATGTAAATTTGCCCTAACTTTTTTCTAAACAAAAAAGTTATACTTACTGAACAACGCTAGAGGTAAACGTTCTCGAGCAATTTGCAAGTTTATGCGTCGATGCAAGGAAAACAAATTTTTTAATAATAATAAACGAAGGTGTATTAATTTCAAGACAATACAAAATTAAAGGTAAGTATGAATTATTCTAAACTATAATAAATGCTCCACGTGATGACCGTTAAAGGCATAATGAAATTCTTTTTTTTTAGAGAACGTCTGATACGACTATAAATATTCTGCATTTGTCTGAACTCATTGCAGGCATTTTGAATTCGCAACCAGAGCTGCTCACGCGTTTGTATTGGAACGGAATACACATAGCATTTGAGAAAACCCCATATACCAAAATCACAAGGATTTAAGTCTGGCGACCTATCTGGCCATTGAACTGGTCCGCCTTTACCAATCCACTGATTTTCGTAAGTCTGATCCAGATATTGACGCACATTTCGACTAAAATTAGCCGGACACCCATCGTGCATACACCACATTGCTTGCCGAATATTTAAAGGAACTTCCTCTAGTAATGTGGGTAAACTATTCTGAAGAAAATTTAAATACTCTTTCCCTGTTAGTCGACCTGGCAACTCAACACGTCCAATTAGGTTGTTGTTTACAATACCAATCCACACATTAATACTAAACCTATGTTGATGTTTTGTTTCTTTCACAACATAGCGATTATCCCCAACATATGCATAATGATGTGAATTGTGTAAATTATTAATTCCGTCCGTATAATATTACTTACAGATGATTTGCAAATTCCTGGATGCATCGCTGACAATCTTCGACAACTTAATTCTGGGTGATCTTCTAGAGCCATCAGAATAGCTTCTTCGAATTCCTCAACTACAACAGGATGCCTACCCGTTTCATTTTTTTTAAGGCACCGATCCGGTTTCCCTTATTCTCTGGTGAAATGCCGAAAAGTTTGTATGAGTGGGATGGATTCTATTCGGAAACTTTTCAACATATCTACGTTGTGCCGCTCGAGCGTTACACTGCACTTTCCCGTAGATTAAATGCATATCTGCATATTCTTCATTACTAGACGAAACACATTTTTAAAAAAATGCAAATTAAAATCTTACTTTCAATTAAATCAAATTATTAATATGACAATAAGAATTTTGTCAAAAATTACAGTTGCGTTTATGATAGTTAAGAACGGTTACCTAGCATTGTTGAGTAAGTATACCTTTTTTTATGAATAAACACTTACACTTTCCTAAGCAAAAAAAGTATACTACGTTCTCTAAAAAAATTATTACATTATGCCTTCAAACTAACGGTCATCACTTGGAGTATTTATTATAGTTTAGAATAATTCATACTTACCTTTAATTTTGTATTGTCTTGAAATAAATACACCTTAGTTTATTATTATTATTAAAAAATTTGTTTTCCTTGCATCGACGCATAAACTTGTAAATTGTTCGAGAACGGTTACTTCCAGCGTCGTTAAGTATAGCTTTTTTGCTTAGAAAAGGTACAAGAATAATATTTATTCGTAAAAAAACCCAGAAGTGCATCGCCAAAAAAGTTAGGGCAAATTTACATAAATAATAGTAGCGTACGTAGCGCCCTCTAAGTGTCACATGAAATCTAATACCAAATTATAATTCCTCACCCAAAATATACCCCGAATGCCCAATTTCGTGAGAAAATTTTATTATTTGCAACAGACATTAAATAAAAAATAAAATAAAATTTATATTTCAACATCCTGTATCTCCGTTACGAAGCATTTTCGGACCTAGGTTAATATGAGAATTTTGCATGTTCTTTTATGTAGAATCACCCCTTTCATTTTGCAGTAGGGGTTGTTCGTGGACACCCTGTATAAGTAAAGATAGTTATGACTTACGAAGAAGTCACTCGTCTTCTACAAGGTGTTTCGGGAGGAAAGGGAAATATTCCAAGAATGTGTTTGGGAGGTCAAAACAATTAAAAAAGATTATATATTTATAGGTACGACAAAGCTTAGTTTCCGAGATACAGGGTGTAAAAGAAAATTTAAAAAATCCGTTTTTTATATTTCGGAAACGATTATTATTATATTAAGATTATATCAAAGTGCAACTAAGTATGTCAAGTTTCAAGTTTCAGTTTAAGAGCCATAAATTGACTTTGACATTTCAATGCCAACTTGGTAAAAACGATTTGAAATAATATTTAAGGATATGAATGTATTAAAGCAGTATATAAATTATTACTCAAAAACGATGTATCAGACAAAAAAATAGAGACTTTTTTCCTTTAGAACGATTACCAATTAAGGAAAAGTTATTAATTCTGAAGACAGGTAGTATCGTTCAATTTTTCCGTGAAAAATATTTCACCATATGTTGTCACGCACGCCACTGTTGAAAGTATTAGAAATAATTTTATCCCAAAAGATGCCCCTTTCTTTTACACCCTGTATCTCGGAAACTAAGCTTTTGCGGAGCTATAAATATATAATGATTTTTAATTGTTTTTATTTGTATTTTAAAAGTAATGTCCTATATTTTACTAAATTTTTAGAATCTACGACAAAAATCAGCTAAATTTTATGTAACATATAAAGTTGCTTCTCCTCACGATTCGGCGCACTATGGAAAATATGAGTCTGATACAAATTAAAAATCTATAACTTGTCTAACCTTGGAGAAATTCCTTTCAAACTTTGCATCAACATAGTAGTTGGTATAAGGGTAAAAGTTATTATATAGATTCAACAAATATTATTTCTCACATGGATTTATTTTTAATATACTACATGGTTAAAGCTTGCGAATTTTGCGTTTTCGTTTGCTTGTAGCTCTTGATGATTTTTAAACCTGTTATTTAAACTATAACACTCTGAAGATTATATTAAAATTAACTGCCTGCATATACAGTGTGTTTATTTAAGCATTCTCTCCTCCACTAAGCCAATTTTCTAAATAATTTTTCAAAAAAAAAAAAGATGAATCTAATAGACTGTAATATATAGGATGCACATTAATTCAGATTTACCAAAGGAACACAGTATTCCTACTAGAGAAAAAACAGAAAGAACGAACTTTTATAACGTGTTACATATTGATATATGTACAGGGTAGTTCCTCATATTTTGACAAGCTCTGGCGATTTTATTACAATATATAAGAAATAAGATCAAATACAAAAGTTGCAAAGCTTCTCTTAAATCGTAAAAAGTTGCTAACAACAAAAAGAAAGGATCGTCTCAAAACTGTCAAAAATTGACAGTTTTGGTTTTTTCCATATTTAGATCCTACGGAGAATTCTAGACATATTTTATATAACATACCCCAGGTCTATCTATCTCCGTTTCTGAAATATTGACATTTGAAAAATGACAATTTGCATGCCCCTAGTGTCATTCGATAGCTTATAAAAAAAATAAGATAGGAACATGGAAACCTTTTTGCTCTATGTTTTATCGATTGGGTTCTCTTCACGTAAAAGAGGGAAAACTGTCATGATTTAAATGTCAATATCGCAGAAACGTAGATAGATAGACCTGGGGCATGTATCTCAAATATGACCAGAATTCCCCGTAGACTTCAAATATGACATTATACAGGGTGCTCCATTAAAAAAAACAAAGTTGTCAATTTTTAACAGCTCTGCGACGTTCATTTGTTACTTTTCTTAGTAAATTCTTCTGTCTTAAGAGAAACCTTACAACTTTTGTTTTCTTCTATGGATTATAAAACCGGGTTCGAACGTTTGGAGCTACAGGGTGGGGTAGAATTTTTAGAGCCAGGACTTGTCATTTTCCCGAATAACTTCGGAACCGGCAAAAAGCTGCAACTGTTTTTTTAATGTGACTAATGTATTACTGAGCAACAAATTAACATCATATTCGAGGCGCGGGGAAACGTGAGTAACTGCTAAAAGTTCCGTCAAACTTCAAGTTTAAGTTTTTTTTCCTCACTTCCTTCTCTAAAAATTCGTGCAGATATTTTTCTATAGAATCAAAAAATGTCAGAATCTACATGAGATAAGCTTTCCAAAAATGAATAATAGTGCCTGCCTGTTTACAAAATTCAATAAGATATTATATACTTCTAAAATAACATATAAAAACATTAGAATTGGCCACACGAGACAACAATATTCATTTAACACTAAAAAAATTAAAAGTCTTAGTTATATTTTGTAAAATATCTACATTGTATTAAAATTTAATATGCAAACTAGTAAATCAAACGAACAAAACACCTTGGTTGCTACATTGCCAGAATGCATTTTTGATATGCCTTTGTTATAGCATTTCCCATAGTACGGCGCCCAGCGTTCGGTTGAAACGAATTCATACTAATTTTATTGGTCCATAATAAGGTTAATTAAAGAGTCTAAATTACTAAAAAGATTTTTCGATTTACCGGAAAAGGTTACTAAGTTTTGAGTTACCCTCGCATGCGATCAAGAGCAACTTAATCAAGACTTATATAGTGTTGTAAAATTCTCGACAATCTATAAAAATTAAATATTCTCTGGCAATATTTCCGAGAAACTGAGAACTCTAGGAAATTTTGACAATTCATGACATTATGGTTTTTGAAATTAGCTCAGTTAATATTAGTGTATTTATTCCTGATACAGACAAGATTATGGAAAATTAAATTATAAGATTTATCGATTTTAGTTTGACAGAGTGGTCATATAAAGTTAAAGAAGGCTAGATTTTATTGTTCTTTTAAGATGTTATAGTAAATTTTGCTTAAATTTTTAATTTCAGTTTTATCATTTATTGAATTTTCCTCTTTTTTTATGTAACATCTCTAAGAACCTCCCTCTTTTTTTGGTTTGTTTCTGTTTTCAAAATTTTTTGTCTCCTGAAAATTAAAAGTTTCGTTTATATGTCATGTGAGGGCGGTTTTATTTTTTTATCGTATTTAGTGATCCGGTTTTTGAGATTGTGAAGTTTGTCCTATGTATACAGCGGGACAGTCATTGCACGGTATTTTGTAAATTGAATGTGTTTTTTCATTGATAGGGGTTTTAGTTTTAAGTGAGCTAAAGTAGTTTTTTTCGAATAAACCCTGTATGTATGAAATAGATGCATACTTCTTTTTAGTTTTTGTTTCTGTGAACCTGTTATTATTAGGTTTATTTATACTGTCTAGGCGCAATTTTAAAATAGAGATTATTAAGTTTATTTTTCGGTAGCTATTTTTGGTCAATATATCTTTTGCTTTTTAAATTGCTATCGTCTGATATTTGGTGCTACTTAATTTTATTGCCCTGTCAGCTAGGTCAATTATAACTGATTATTTTAGCACATCGAGTGTTGTGAATCATAATTAATGTATCTGCCTGACCATGTTTTTTTTGTGTACCATTCAGTTTCAATTTTATTATTTGTATCTATAGTAAATTGAAGCTTTTCGTGGAAGTTGTTAATATGATATAAAAAATAAAACCGCTGTCACAAAACACATACACGAAACTTCCCGTACTTTTAACTTTCAGGAGACAAAAATTTTGAAAACAGAAACTAACCAAAAAAAGAGGGAATTCTTAAAGATGTTATATATATAAAAAAAAAAGAAGAAAATTCAATAAACGACAAAACTGAAATTAAAAATGTAAGCCAAATTTACTAAAACATCTTAAAATAACTATTTAATCTAACCTTCTTTGACTTTATATGACCACTTTTCAAACTAAAATCGATAAAACTTTAAATTTAATTTTCCATAATCTTGTCTGTATCAGGAATAATTAATAATTAATAAACTAATATTAACTGTGCTAATTTTAAAAACTATAAAATACCGAAGATGAAAAACAATAAATTTTACGTTTTTTATCAAATCGAAAGAAAAACAACGAAACACCTACTGATAATATCTGATATCAATATCTAATCCAAGTCAGTCGAATTTTAACTTATGAATATGTTTTAATGTATGTGATGTTCCAAAACTAAATGTCGAATACTGCGCCAGAGAGTTTGTTTATGAATGTTTTGTTTGTTTATATATTATTATGATGCCGGAGATTACCATCTAAGGTGAGTTAAAAACTATATTAAATTTATAGTTTTCTTTGAATTAGATTTATTATATATTTTTTTGAAAATTTGTACGTCATTTGTAAAATAACAATATTGTTTTAGAAACACTGATGAAGGCAAAAAGTCGCCGAAAACGTTTGTGAATAAAAAATGCTACTATATATTCATATATATATATATATATATATATATATATATATATATATATATATATATATATATATATATATATATATATATATATATATATATATATATATATATATATATATATATATATATATATATATATATATATATATATATATATATATATATATATATATATATATATATATATATATATATATATATATATATATATATATATATATATATATATATATATATATATATATATATATATATATATATATATATATATATATATATATATATATATATATATATATATATATATATATATATATATATATATATATATATATATATATATATATATATATATATATATATATATATATATATATATATATATATATATATATATATATATATATATATATATATATATATATATATATATATATATATATATATATATATATATATATATATATATATATATATATATATATATATGAAGACAGAAGACAAGAAAATAAAAGCTGAGCGACCAACATTAAGTATATTCCTATTATGTACCCAGACAGTGGCGTATCTAAGGGGTGGGAGAAGAATTGTTAAGGTTTAGAAACCCTGTCCCCCCCCAAGGAATGTCTATACGCTCTAAGCTACTTAGACTCGTTCCACCTAAAAACTGAGATGCCCACCAGAACAGTTCATCTTTATTTTCTCTCACCTCCCGAGCACCACGTCTGTAGGTGGTACAAGGGTGCAGATTTGCAACTGTGACAGTAAACGACACTATCCTGTTCTATTTAAAATCATTCTGGCTTGCTCTGAAGATCACTTTGAGAACATAAAATGAATAAACTACTTAATTAATAATTAACTGTTTGTTAGTGTCAATTGTCACTGTCAACAAAACAATTTTCAAATCAATTCTGCCATCCCCGAAATTTGATATTAGTGGAGAAAATAGAGAATTTATTACATTTTCTGTGTGATATGGAAATATAGCTGAAATTATGTAAACTCATGTTCCACATATTTTTAAAACTTTTTTTTGGCAAAAGAAAACATTCCAAGAACACTTCATAAATTCTTAAACCCATTAAAAGAAGGAAGTCCAAAAATAAACATACCTCTGTTTCTTTTCTCCAACGATTTCATTTCTCTCATTTCTATTGTCAAAATGGCAACTGTATCAGTAGACGTATATTTAGTATTGCAAAAATTATCTCTAAACGCTTCCAAAATCATAGGAAGATTAAAACTAGACTGATGAGATTTCTTATGAGGCTGGTCTCTAGGAAATTTTGACATGGCATCCAAATTTCCAATAAAGGTATAATAGTTGTTAGTAGGCAGCATCTGCAAAAAAACTGCACCAGTTAAATTACAACCGTAAGCCAAAGTTTTAAGTGACACTGGATTAGTAAAATAAAAATTACTTACAAAAGATTTCCTTGTTAAAGGCTGATTGTAAAAAAGGCCCAATTTCTGCGATATAGCAGAGTTTAAAAAGCAGGAACGAAGAGTCAGCCACTGCGTTAAATTCATGCAATTTTTAATAAGTTTGTCCACATTTTCTTTCGCCCAGTTGTATATATAAATGATAATCTAAAAAAACAACGGAAGATCAATTACTAAATTAGCCAAAAAAAGAAAAGAAAATGGGCGTTTAATTTATATCCACCTAATCACTTACATTATCAGATTCCACCGATATCCAGAACATTTTCTTCCTAGGAATCAACACATTATCAAGCACATTTGGTATGAATTTCTGACTATGCTTTAAGTTTTGTGGATTGATAGATTCAGGAATGTCACTTGTAGAATCATCAATGTTTTGCCATTTTTGGAAACTTCTAGATACGACCACGTATCTTTCTACGGTAGCAGCTGGATTAAAGGGCACAAACACATCTTCACTTCTGAAATTTAGCGAGTGTGTAGATAATGCTCGGAAAGCTTTTGGTGAATCACCCAACATTGTAATAAGTTCTTTGACAATTATGCAAGGTAAGTGGCGACTGACCAACTTAATAACATGTTTTTTTACGGCTGGAGCTTTTATTTCATCTCCAAATTCCATCCATGATGGCAAAAACTTTGAATACACTATTGACAGAACACCGTCATCATTGCTATCACTGGTGGTCTCCTTTTCATTATCATATGTGATTACTCTCGACGTTTTCAAGCTCACCGGGTGAATACTTAACCGTTTATTATATTTTCTGCTAGGAAAAAGATGCGCGTCTAGTTTCTTCGACAGGGATGATTCTACCCTCAATCTGATATTTCTGTCGAAGGTCAAATCTAATTCACAATTGTATTCAATTTCTTTATCCAAATCCAGATTTATAGCATCTATTTCGACTTTTTTTTTAGCGATGTATACACTTTCTCTATATTCCTCAACACACAAAGGCTTCTTAAGTAGATAGTATTCTGTTACAATATCCCACGTCGCTTGACTAACGGCTGCCGTGAGTTTCTTAGACAAATTATCTGTATTTATCCTACCCTGTTTCCATAGTCGAAATTCCAAGAAAGAATCAGGACATTGCTCTCCTTCCAAAATAAGTCGGCTGTTAACGAAAGCATCGTAATTTTTTGTTATAAAAACTGTTTCGAAATGGTTCTCACTTTCTATCAAAGATCCACCTTCAGAATTAGAAACTAGGGTCAAAACAATACATGCTATTCCTCTGCTACCGGAAGATGGAGTCTGACTTTGGTTATAAAGAAATATGTTGTCGAATGGCATGATTTCTGACTCATGTCCAATCGTATAGTCTTTGAAATGGTATTCTGGCCGACTATCGGTATACTTAGGGACATTGAGGAACTGTAGTAAATTCTGTCTTAAATAGTGAATAAAAGAGTAGGAATTGTTAATTTGAAGCGCAAAGTCTTGGACGGTTAACTGCAACAAATAAAAATAATTAGTCACAATGATAATAATAACAATAAGAATAATATATTTTAAATTTTTCTATTTTATTGTAGTCTTGAGTTCTGGGTCCAGTATGAAGGTACCCGAGAAATATGACTGAAAAATATCCAGCTTTCCTTTTATTGAAGCAATTATGTAGTACGTTTATTTTAAAGTTCTGTTTTTTGAGGTGTCCTTTCCTTTACCACAAATTAACAGTGGCGGCTCCTCCATTAGGTCATATGGTCAATGACTCTCCAATAAATATTTCCAAACAGAAAATAATAAATAATTTATATTTTTTTAATTTCTTTTAAATTTGGAAATTCCTTCTAGTATTCTAAGCATGTAGAGTGCTCCCGATTGAATTCGTATAGGGGCGCATAGGTAATATACGGCTTAGGTAGTCAAATTTTGGGTCAACAGCCGCGCCGACATTTTTGTTGGTTGATGCATTTAATGTAAATCGTGTGATAGGTTGTGGTTACCATTGCGTATTTTTATAGAATTTATTTTATTTTCAAGACATGTTTGTTGATTTTGTGGTGTAAATTAATTGAAGAAATTAATGTTTTAAATAATCGTAGCCACAATGGTTTAGAATCTTAAGACTTCAAAAGCTGCCAGTAAAGATAAAAACAGTAAAAAAACGTAAGATTTATGTGACTGGATATGTGATTGCGAAGAGCATTTTATTGTCTCGTATCTTTGATTTTTTTTTCAGATGACTCTGTGGTGTAAAATATAATAACTAGGAAATTAGGTGTATGTATGTATGTATGTATGTATGTATGTATGTATGTATGTCTGTATGTATGTATGTATGTATGCATGTATGTATGTATATATATATATATATATATATATATATATATATATATATATAGATATATCTACATATATATATAGATATATCTACATATATATATAGATATATCTACATATATATATATATATATATATATCTATATATATATATATATATATATATATATATATATATATATATATATATATATATATATATATATATATATATATATATATATATATATATATATATATATATATATATATATATATATATATATATATATATATATATATATATATATATATATATATATATATATATATATATATATATATATATATATATATATATATATATATATATATATATATATATATATATATATATATATATATATATATATATATATATATATATATATATATATATATATATATATATATATATATATATATATATATATATATATATATATATATATATATATATATATATATATATATATATATATATATATATATATATATATATATATATATATATATATATATATATATATATATATATATATATATATATATATATATATATATATATATATATATATATATATATATATATATATATATATATATATATATATATATATATATATATATATATATATATATATATATATATATATATATATATATATATATATATATATATATATATATATATATATATATATATATATATATATATATATATATATATATATATATATATATATATATATATATATATATATATATATATATATATATATATATATATATATATATATATATATATATATATATATATATATATATATATATATATATATATATATATATATATATATATATATATATATATATATATATATATATATATATATATATATATATATATATATATATATATATTTATTTATATATATTTATTTATATATATTTATTTATGTATATTTATTTATGTATGTTTATTTATATATATTTATTTATATATATTTATTTATATATATATTTATATATATATTTATATATATATATATATATATATATATATATATATATATATATATATATATATATATATTATATATATATATATATATATATATATATATATATATATATATATATATATATATATATATATATATATATATATATATATATATATATATATTATATATATATATATATATATATATATATATATATATGTATAATGTATATATATATATATATATATATATGTATAATGTATATATATATATATATATATATATATATATATTGACCCCCTTGAAAAGTTAACCATGAGCCGCCACTGCAAATTAATACAGATACCGCACTTTCGTTTGGCGCGCAAATCATCATATAACCTCATTTTGGGCGGAGAACCTATCAACTCAGCAGCGTTGAGTCGGTCAGAGACTGGCATTATTGTTTCAGACGTGATCGTGTGCATTCGCTGCATTTTCTGTCCTTGGAAGCGCCGGCCGCCGAAGTAAAGTGGAAATTAAATTTAAGTATTTAAAAGTTTTTAAAGACTGTATTAGATATTATTCTAAAAAATAATATCAAAACACGAAAACTTCTAAAAAAGTCAGTGGTGTGGTGTGGGCTTCCAAACACTGCAAAATTACACCCTCCGAGATTTGTTCAGATCTTTACGCTTCAAGATCCCTAGATGCCGAAAAACATGTTTTTTCAATTCCGTCGGTCTGACTGTCTCTCCGTTTGAGGCATAGCTAAAAAACTACCCATCCGATTGAAATGTTGGTCAAAAATTAAGAGTCACGTGGGAATGACCTGGTAACAGTTTGGTAAAAATCCAATATGGCGAAAGAAAATGGCGGCCAAGTGAAATGTTAAAAAAATATTATTAAAAAATGCGTATCCAATCTATCTCAAATTTTGCACAAAAATCACGTATTATGTAGAAATAAACTGATAACATTTTGGTATGAATTTAAGAGTGCGAAATAAAATGGAGGCCTAATAAAATATTTTAAAAATAATAAACGCACTTTCTGTGTGTACAGTATATTGTGTGGAGGTGGAGTCCGTTGAGCTTGCTGTCCTCTATCCGTGTGCCAAATTTTAGATCAAGTAGTTCTCGAATGAAATGAAAAAAACCCCCGATTGGCTGTTCGCCTTCTCTCACCACTATTTTTTATAGTCAGATAGGCCTTTATGGTGACTACATACAATTCAAATGTTAGCATCTAATTCCTATATATAAAAAGTTTTCTATTTTTAACCATTTTCATTTTGTCACACACAGTATATTGTGCAGAAGTTTTAATAAGTCAGTAGAGCTTAGCCGATCGTATTAGCCGTCTCCGAATAAAATGCAAAAACCATTCGATTGGCTGTCCGCCTTTCCCCACCACATTTTGTTATATAGTCAGGTAAGCCTTTATAGCGTCTACCAACAATTTTAATGTTAGCATCTAATTCCTATAAATAGAAATTTTCCCATTTTAACCACCCTCACTTTCTGTAATACCCAGTATATTGTTGGAAGTTTGAATACGTCAGTAGAGTTCGCTGTCCTCTATCCGATTTAGTTATTGTAATTATTTTATTAATCAGTTAAATAATATCTACTTATTAAGCGTTAAAAACATCGTATTAAAGAAAATAGATGGGCACCGCAAAATCATATCAAAATATGTTATAGCTATTTAGCAAAAAACATCCGTCAAAGTTTAGAAAAGATTTCTTGAAAACAAATAGGTTAAAAAACATTTTCAATTTATACACAAACCGAAGTCGTCCTTAATAAGATACCATATCTAACATAAATTATGTACAATTTTTTTATTTTGTGTGTTTTATATCTGCTCTTTAAATTTATTTTGAAACCGAAACTTAGTACCAAAAAAATCATCCTCTTACTTATTTATGGATATTACAAAAAATATAACTGAATAGAAAAATTGAATTTGCTGACCACAAAAACTCTAAAAATCACACACATAATATTCCATTCTCTTGTGTGATGTGAGAGAATAATAGTATATAATATTTATACACACACGCACGCCAATGGTAGAAGTGATATGAAGATAACATGCGCTAAAACCCATTCTACATGATCAAATGATACTTACATAGAATGTTTTCAAGTTCAGCGATATAAATGAACTAACAATATTAAATTTTAACCCATATTCTTTCATAACTCTATAAAAACTCAAACCACTCTGTACGTGCATAACTACTATGTATATAAAAAATTTTTCGATATAAATATATTAAACTGTGGCACCAATGGCTATGTGTTTGCTATTCGGCGCTCAAGGTTTCTGGCTCGATTCTTTGGGTTACGCGCTCCATCAGTAATACGCTAAAGTCACCTCTCAAATAGCGTCGTTCGGATTCGACGATAAACTATAGGCCCCATACACCTGTGTAAATTACAGCTAAGACACAGTGGATGAAAAGCCTGTTGATGATGATGAGGCTTGGTTAAACGTTGCTCACAAAGATTTGAATTAGGTCCTGTTCAGAAAAAATAAAAATATTTTAAGTACATATCTGAGTTCTCCGCCCAGCTAATGGGGTTCGATTAAACACGTTTATGAAAATTCCAGGAGTGCGATATCTGATTGGTTGTTAATTTGTGCTTTAAATTCAGTATTTAGCAAATTTAACCCATATATTATTAAAATTAACTGAACAAGATTGGTAGGCAAATATCTTTATTTAACAATATCAAAGCACTTTCCTTAATTTCACGTTTTTTGGAACATGATTCTTTTGCCAAAATATTGGAAGCATTCCAATTAATTCTATGATTGATTATTGTCTAGAACATGTTGGCAAATGCTTAATTTTTAAAATTCTCTTTTTTTTATTAAGTTTGCTGTTCTGAAGTTCTTTTTTTTTTTTTAGCTAATAGCCTAGAGGTTTCACCTATGTAAATTTTCTTGCAATGACACGGAATTTGATAAATAACATTTTTTTCTATTTTCTTGTTTATTGTTAGGTTTTGTTTAAGTTTGCTTCTAAGAATATTTTGTATTTTAAAGACCATTCTAACGTTAAAAAGTGTACCTGTTCGTTTTATGTTATCTGCTAAGTTAGGTATATATGTTATAAAGCGGTTTGTAATGGCTCTATCCTGGTTTTGTTTGATTTTGGATTCTATAAATGTATGAGGTGCTAGCATGCACTGGGAATAAGAATAGGAGGTGTATAAGTCTTTAGGTGTGGGTGACATACCCTACTACGGTAATAACGCCGTCTTGGCATGCTAGCAAGAATTCCTCGATATTCACTTTAGGTCAAGCAGTTCTTAAAGAGGCGAAGACGAACCTCCTGGATAAACATCCTGAATAAGCCCAATGGGTCGATATTTATATAGAATACGCAGTTCGAGCGTTTGCTGACATGATCGTTTAAGAGTAGCTGTTGTTCTGCTTTCTTAATGTGATCTTTCACAGCTCCAGGTTCCAGTGTTTAAAAGACTATGATCGTCAGTTCTGCTTGCGATCTTGAAGACAAAAGCCCCTATCACGGCAATCTCGTGATCAAGAGTTAGCTGTAATAATGAGTCGCACTATTGGCAACTTAACACGTAAAGCTCAATATCCTATCGTGCAAGTGCTCTAAGCTGAGAATGCCTTCCTGCATTGTGACATGAGAGATAAATATGTAAGACCGATGAGCGTGAATGTATATTTCAGCTCAAATCATCTTCCGCGTACATATGTTTAGTGCCCGTAACTCGTTCTGTATCTAGTTCAGAACGCCGAAAAAACAGAGAAGCATAGAAACTGCAAACGCGTTGGTGGCTGCGACCTTATTCGTTATTTTTGCGAAGGCGCTGCCTGTACTAACAACGGAGAGTAGATTTGACGTTGTCGTGTCAGTTTTGGTCCGAGCCCAGGTATGGGCAGGTTTTTTCCAGCCCAATTTACATACCTACATCCTTGGTATATTTTTGCAGCATTTATAAAGACTGTTGTAAATTTTAGTCACTAGTAGCATAACGTTTGAGGCATCCATTTTCTGCTCTGTTACATCACAAACTTCTGGTTCGATTGTCCTCACTCAATACTCTAGAGTAGAGGATACGAGTAAAAATCTTATAACCCGTATTGAGGTAGGTTATGTGCCGGCAGTTTTTAGACTCTCCTAAATTTGTATTTTCGGTATCAGTGATATGTCCCCTTCTACAACTTTCTCAGGAATTAAGTCCTTGCAAGATATAATATACGCGAGGAAATTTACACTTCCGAACAGCCAGTTAGTAAGAATAAAGTCTAGTTTGTAATAGTGGCGGCTCGCGGGTGAAAAAGTAAATGAAGTGCAAATGAAGCAAGAAAATATAGCAGCAAATTTATTTATAACATCCTCATAAAATGGATGAGTTGCCCTAATCTCCTCCAGAAATTCCTTTTGAATTGAAATATTGCCAAGAGAAGTAAGTCTTTCTTGAAATATTGTATTTCTTAAACAAGTTTTTAAACATTTGAAGCAAGAAAAACTTCTTTCCACTGAAGCACTTGTAGACGGTATTGTCAAAATAAGAGAACAATTTATATGCTTCGGTAAAAATATATTTATTTTTATTAATTTTTTTCACTTGCTTTTGCAGCGATATATTCCAATTACTCTCATTGGTAAAAATAAGACCAAGCTCATTTTTAAGTCGTTGACTTTTTGAACATATTCCCCCATATAACTGTAACAAATTTTCAAACGGGCCAGTCGGAAAATATAAACTATATTCGGAAAATTTAGCAGAACCTGCCAAACATGAAAATGTAAGTTTTTCACAATTTTGAAATCTTAGTGTCATTTCCATTAAAATATGGTCCAATACTTCATAAAAATACTTAGCCCTAATTTCTTCAGGTGAAAGCTTAGCAAGCTCACGTTTGTAATGATTTATTTCTGTTCTATTACAGAAATTGCTTTATCAAACATGGTATTAAAACAAATGTTCATTTCTTTTTTACAGAGCGCCTCACGACAGCGTTTTATATTGGATATGAAAAAGTGAATGTCAAGCGATTTTTTTTGAAGAACGTCAAATAGTATGTCCGTGATTGAGAAAATGTAATTAAAACCTAATGCCACAAAGGTGAATTCAAAACCGTTCATCTCACCTAAAAATCCTTTCGCAAGCCGGATTGATTTTTCATCAGATTTGTCACAGTTTGTAATAAATGCAAAGACGTCTTTTAATTTATTCCAGTCTTGAACAATCACATTTACTAACTTCGAATTGGAAGTTGTAACAACACCATAAATAAATATAACACAAAACAGTCAGGTTAACTGCAAAGAAACTCACCGGTTGCAGCGAAATCCGCAAAAATAAAAGTAAACAACCACCGCAAACTGAACGACACGTGGGTCTAGTGTACTGCGCCTGCAATTCACTGAGAGCGTTGTATGGTGCTGGGCTCGACGTCATCGGATACGCGTTGTCATGGCAACATAGTAGGAAAATCGTAAACTAAACATAGCACCTCCAGCAAAGTCAAAGCGGTTTGTGCCACTGTTATAGTTGTTATAATAAAGTTCGATTCAAAGTTTTAAAAAGACATGCCGCCAACGGTCAAGTAAAATATTTATTCGAGATGTACAGTTTATTTTTACCAATTAGGTGAATAAATGAATATAAAAACTAAAATTGTACGAGATATATAATAAATATAGTTAGATGTTTGCTTGTTTATTTTTCCTGGTGAAGTAGTACTTCACCTACTTCACCTGAATAGCCGCCACTGGTTTGTAGACAGCGATACTGAGGAAATATTTAGTCACAGCGATACTGAGGAAATATTTAGTCCGCCACACTCGAGACTGTTTAATAGTGCGCCGAGTATCCCTACGACGGCTACTCCTTCTAGACCTGTATCAGGTGATTTCGGTACGACTCAGTCGTATTCGGAGAAATCTGCTATTTCAATAGCGCCAACGGGAACATTAGCACAGTGTGCCCAACTGCAGGGAATTTTCCCTTTTTAGGGAATTTTAGAACAAGAAAGGGAAAAAGGGATTTTTTCAGATATATCTCAATTATTAGGGAATTTTTTAAGATATGCACTACAACATCATCAAAAACATTTTAGTCTCAGATCATTTTAATTTTTTCACAAATTTGGAAATCCCGAATCTGATGAAAGTTCGGCAACAAAGCTACTATTTTCTGGTCCTTATTGAATGGCAACATGGCAACGTAGTTCCCCGCACTCGAATAGTCAGGTTTTCCCCGAAATCTATTTTGTGGAATGATACTTTGTTCCTTTGTATCTCTTGCGCATAATTACTAGAAGCAAATTTTAAAAATGAATGAAAGCGGCAGCGAAGGTGAATTTCAGACTAAGAAAAGGAAAATAGATAGCAGTAAAATATTTAAACCATATTGGCTAGATGATCCCATTTTTAAAACATGGTTATTGCCTGATACAACCTCCAAGTATAAAGCAAGGTAAGAGCCATATTTTTTTGTACAAAATATAAATATGTTACTTATTTTTAATAAATTAATATTTACTTTTAGATGTAAAGTTTGCAACGAGACGATGAAATCAGGAAAAAGTGATTTACAGAAACATGCTGGTACTCGCAAGCACATAGAAAAAATGAAAATAATAAAGGGAACTAAAAACATAACGGAAATGTTTCGCACTAGCATTCAACATGTTCATCAAACAGATGTTAAAAAGGCTGAAATCAAATTAGCAGCATTTTATGCAGCCAATAACGTAGCCTTTAGAACAATTAATCAATTAGAACCAATTCTAAAAGAGATTTTTCCGGATAGTAAAATTTGCCAAGACATGCGTTTAAAAGAAACAAAATGTACGGAGATTATTAGAAACGTATTATGCAAGAAAGAAACTAACGATTTAGTAAGTTATTTAAGAGCAAACTTGTTCTCTGTTTTATTGGATGAATCAACAGATATCGGCGACTATAAAAGTGTAGCCATATTAGTACGTTTTGCTAAAAATGGAATACAAACAAAGCTTCTGGAATTAATCCAAGTAGATGCCCGGGACTTAGGAGCAACAAATTTATATGGGGTATTCAAGGCCTGTTTGCAAAAACATGAAATGATAGAAAATATAGTTGGTAGGTAGTACGTATGTAACAAGCATGTTAGTTGATCATTATGTAAATAACGTTAGAAGCAGTTCCCGTTATTATAAATTTATGTATATTTTGTATTTATATATAAACTCGTTGATAATACCATATTGTGATATACAATTGTGAATGTCTAATATAGAGTCAGTAAAAAATGGTAAAAAGTTTAAAATAAAATCTAACTATTTAAAATAAATGTAAAATCAATAATAACTATTAAAAATTTCAAACATTTCAATATTTTCTCAAAAGGCAGAGGCGTGAGACTATCATCTCATTAATAATATATCGATATTTATATATGGCGTTATACTTTTAGGTGTTGCCAGTGATGGTGCGAGTGTAATGGTGGGAAAGCATCATTCGTTTTTCAAGTTGCTACAAGACGAACAGTCCCATGTAGTTCTTTTAAGATGTATATGTCATTCAGCGGCATTGGTAGCTTCTCATGCGTGTTCGTTCCTTCAGAGGTCTCCAGAAGATCTGGTCAGAAATATTTATAATTATATATCTGGTAGTGCAAAAAGGTTCGCTCAGTTGCATGAAATGCGAAAAAAAACATCGGATGTTAAAATTGTCTACAACTAGGTGGCTAAGCAGGTACGATTATATAAATCGCGTCATTGAAAATTGGATCACCTTGGAACATTATTTTACAGTGGCTGTGTATGAAGACAAATTAAAAAGGGCCGAGTTTGTACTCAGTGAACTTAAAAATGCGTACACTAAGGCATACCTATTATTTTTAAAATATTCGTTAAAACTTTTTAATATGTTCAATACTCTTTTTCAAAGCAGACAACCATTAATTCATTTGCTTTATTCAGAAACACTATCTCTAATGAGACAATTATGCAGAAATTATCTAACGCCATCAGCGTTGGACGAAGATTTAACAAAATTAAATTTGAGAAATCCCAGATTTTTTCTCCCCCTGGAAGAAATATATCTAGGAGCGGAATGCAACGAAATTTTGCAACAAATGCCAAAAGAAGGCAAAGAAGCATTTTTAAAACACTGTCTAAATTTTTATATAGAAGCCGCAGTAGATCTTCAAAAACGACTACCTGATGCGATTTTTCAAGATATGAGGTTTTTAAGTTTTGAAATAGCATTCAAAAAATGTCATTCTGAGAGAAAAGTTAATTTTACCGCATTATGTAATCAATTTCAGTCAGTTATTGACATTGATAAAACAGAGATCGAAAATGAATGGAGAAATTTGCCTGATTCATTAAGCGAATTTGAAAAAGAAAAATTAAGATCTTTGCAAATTGATGAGATGTGGTTAGAGATATGCTCAAAAAAACTATTTGATGACAGTTTGGCATTTCCCAACTTATCCAAATTGGTAAATGTCATTTTAATTCTTCCTCATTCAAATGCGGAAGCGGAACGTATTTTTTCAATACTAACCGACACTAAAACAAAAAAACGGAATAGATTAGCCGAAACATCATTAAATGCTGTTTGCACTTTTAGGAGTAGCTTACAGGCCGACAATGATGATGTCGTCCAATATAAAATAACAGAGGATCACTTAAAACTACATAACGAGAAAATGTATTCGTTTAAAAATATCTAGTCATAGCAATTATTTTTAATATTATATTTTTACGTTGTATCATTTGTTTGTATTATAGTTTTTAATTTCTGATTTTGTAAAAATAAATTTGTTTCTGTCTAATGAAGCGTATACTTGCAAATACGAATAAAACCTTCGGCTAAGAGCAGCCCTGATGCGAGTTGTGGGGGGAACCGGCCCGATATATATCCTTTGTTTTTTTGAATTCTAACTTGGTAATACCAAATAACAACTAACCATTTTAATCCTTTTCATTCTGTCAGCACCTTGAAAGCTTATCGGTGGGGAACGTAAGAGAACATACCCAAGACATTATCGTTAGTTGTTTAGAAGATTAGAAAATTTGTATGCACTTACACACACCCCCCCCCCCCCGGTCCCTTCGATTTTTATGACCACAAAGAGAGGCCGATTTGCAGTTAGGGAATTTTTTTCCAAAATAACTGAAAATAGGGAATTTTTGACACTCATCAAGGGAATTTCTATTTGAAAAGGTTGGGCACACTGCATTAGCAGTAGCGTTGACGGCGACCACTGATAGAGATGTCGGTTTACGGTGGTCGACATCTACATTGAAGGTCACACATACGATCCCAAAAAATAATTTCTAAAAGCAAATCAGTCTCCACATCTAAATATAGTTCTAGTGGAACTCCTACAAACACTTCCGCCACAAATAAATCTTCTGAAAGACCTACTACCCGCCAGCACACTATTCAAAAATAATAATGTGACATTTTGTTGTTTGTTTTTTGGACTTGTGTGTATTCGTTTGCTCTCCTTAGACCAATTTTATGCTGGGCAACCTAATATTGTTGAGTTTTTTTTATGTATTATTTAACACTTTTTAGATTTACTGAGTTACATGTTTATACAATTGTTTTTATTGTGTTAATCTTAACATTTTTTGTTTTTTTTTTTAATTTAATATGATGCTAAAAATATGACATTTAAATATAAGATCACTATTTGCAGATTTTGTAGATTTTACCGAATTTGTATTACATAGCGACATAAACGTAATTACTTTAAGCGAGACATGGGTGAATAATAACACTAGGTCATCAATAAGAGGTTACTCGCTTTTAAGAAAAGATAGAACTGGTAATATGAGAGGGAGTGGAGTTGCAATTTATTTAAAGATCACATTAAAATATAATCCTATGAATAATAGCAATGATATTGAGGATTTACGGGTTTCTATCAAGTTAAAAACGGTCTCTTTCTATCGGTTGCCTGTACAGACCACCTAACTATTCAGTTAATGAGTTTTTTGGAATATTTTAGGGATAAGTTTGTAGATGAGCGACCTAGGGCGGAAAAAGTGATTGTGCTCGGCAATCTAAACACAAATTTGTTGGATTTTGACAATTCTACGTGTAAACATTTTATTGGCATAGTGGATTCTTTTGGTTTAAAACAAAGAGTTAATAATTCTACACGAGATACAATCCGATCCTCATCTCTACTTGATTTAATTAGAGTATCAGAGAACCGTAAATATTCTAATTGCTCAAACACACGTTTGCCTCATATACCGGACCATGATTTAGTAAGTGCGACGTCTGAATACATAACATTTAGGGATTTTAAAAAAATTTAAATTGAAATTTATTACCTCAAACTTAAACGTCCTTCTTATTCTGCATGCACCCTTAAAAACGGTTGGTCATAAAAAAGAAAAAAACCCTGGATTACATGGACAATATTAAAATGATGACAGACAGTATATGACGATTAGTTCAGCGGTCCAACATATGTACAGGGTGTTCCAGCGAGGACTGAACAGGGACCGATTTTCGACCTTCCTTGTATTTTGGAAAAATTCAAAATAGCCAATCGATGTATTTTTTCTAGTAGAATCCAAAAATATCATCGAAAAAATATTTGAACCACAAACAAAAGAGTTACGCTATGCATCAGGTGTTTTTTAAATGGAATGTATCGTTTTTTATACGATTTTTGGAAAGAGTGATTTTTTTTATGTCGGTTCTGATTAAAAGATTTGATTTTGCGATAGCTGTTTATATTACATTTTAATGTTTTACAAACTAAAATTTTAGCTTCACCTGTTTAAAATATACGATAGGTTGGTATAAGTGATCAAGGTAAAATGACGTTTGAATGCTTTGTCAATAAAAATTGACATTATTTTAATTATTGTCGTATATTTGACTCTGATCGAAATGAAATACTCTTTGGACGAGAGACTACAGATTATTATGCTATTTTACAAGTGCCAAGAAAATGCAAGAGAAGCAAGAAGAAGATTTATTGCAAATTTTCATAGAAATATATCCAACAATGCAATTCTAAGGATAAAAAACCTATTTGAGGAAAATAAAACTTTACATGATAGAAAAAGAAATTCAATAAAAAATAATTATTAAATAATAAAATAAAACTACTAATAACATAAGTTTTCAATGTGACCGCCGTTTTTCTCGAAACAACATCGATAAACCCTTTGTAGCCTTTCTAAACTTGCTGTTACAATATGATTTTCCTGGTTAAGGCGGTTTATTTCATCGACAATTTTTCCCATGATCTCTTGAATATTTTCGTTTCGTTGTCTGTATACGACGTTCTTCAAATGGCCCCAAAGAAATGTATCCAAAACTGAGAGGTCGGGGCTATTGGGCGGCCAAGCATATGTTCCATTTCGCCCTATCCATTCGTTATGGCGCCGATTTAAAAATTGAACCACATCATGCACGGCATGAGGAGGCGCCCCATCATGTTGCCAAATTAAATTCTGATATTCTGCCAATGGTAAGTCTTCCAAAAAATTTTCAATTTCGTTTTCTAAAAACTCTAATAATATCTTCTAATATCTGTGCCCATTTAAAGTCCCGTTAAAAAATATTGGTCCCAAAATTTTATTGTTTTTTATCCCACACCAAACATGAATAGAATTCCTCCCTTGAAATTTAATAGTCTGGAACTTTTTTGGATTTTCAACGGCCCAGTGGTGACTATTATGTCTGTTGAATACTCCCGATGTTGTGAAAGTAGCTTCGTCGGTCCACACAATATTTTTGAATAAATCAGGGTCTTCGTTTTCTTGCCGAATTACCATTTCAGAAACAAATTGGACGCGAAGTTCTTTTTGTGCCGGTGTTAGGTGCTGAAGTGGAAGGATACGAAAAGGCCTAAATTTATGAATTTTCAGAGTCCTGTGAACAGTCTCTCGGGTAACTCTTCTGCGCCTTACACCGCCACCGTACTGAACTTCCCGAACTGCATCCGAAATAGATTTGGTTGGATTAACTTGAAAATAATTTATAATGGCCTGGTCTCGATTTCTTCTTCTTTGTATATTTCTTTTTCTATCATGTAAAGTTTTATTTTCCTCAAATAGGTTTTTTATCCTTAGAATTGTATTGATGGATATATTTCTATGAAAATTTGCAATAAATCTTCTTGCTTCTCTTGCATTTTCTTGGCACTTGTAAAATAGCATAACAATCTGTAGTCTGAGTCAAATATATATTTTTTAGGTGAAGACTTCGACAATAATTAAAATAATGTCAATTTTTATTGACAAAGCATTCAAACGTCATTTTACCTTGATCACCTATACCAACCTATCGTATATTTTAAACAGGTGAAGCTAAAATTTTAGTTTGTCAAACATTAAAATGTAATATAAACAGCTATCCCAAAATCAAATCTTTTAATCAGAACGGACATAAAAAAAATCACTCTTTCCAAAAATCGTATAAAAAACGATACATTCCATTTAAAAAACACCTGATGCATAGCGTAACTCTTTTGTTTCTGGTTCAAATATTTTTTCGATGATATTTTTGGATTCTACAAAAAAAATACATCGATTGGCTATTTTGAATTTTTCCAAAATACAAGGAAGGTCGAAAATAGGTCCCTGTTCAGTCCTCGCTGGAACACCCTGTACAATCTTCATACGCATAAGAAGATTGGACAATGCTTGCGATCCCCAAAAGTTATTGTATTTTTTCAAACCGAAAAAGTATATAAAATTCTTGGCTCCTGTGGAGAAGTGTATGTGGGTGGAACAGGGCGCTCGATATCAACTAGACTTAAGGAACATGAACGATATATTAAAAAGAAACAAATTGTTCAATCTGCTGGAGTAAAGATCATGGAAGATGCCCCGTGCAATCGAAGTCGAAATGTCGGATAGTAATTCCAATCTAACACGGTCTAATCCCAAAAACCATGACCAAAGCCGTGAAAGTTTCCGTTCTATATTACTTAGATTATTTTATCCTGATAAAATTCAGAAGGAATGACTATAAAAATATAAAACTTTAATTAGCTGTTTGAAGTTAGTTATCGGGCTAATAAGCGTAAGTCTGATTGACGATGTCTAAAACTAAGCCACTTTTCTAGATCCAACTCCCAGACAATACAATGTTATAATTTTGCACCATCTAGTCGTCTCATTACCCCCCTTAACGTCATTTAATAAAAAATACAGCCTACTTAGTTACAAAAAATAACATATCCCATAGCCACCAAGATAAAACTAAATACAACCGTTTATCTGGTAAAATTATAAACGGTACTTTACAGTGAAATAGATGAGCAAGCAAGTAAGCATTCCTTATAACAATATATAACACAATATTTTAGGTTTTAGAAAAACTTACACGTATAACAAGGTCAGCGTCTTGAGGTTTTTGAATAAACCTCACATCTTCAGGAGTCAAAGGACACATAGCATTTCTAGATAAGGTAACGGATAGAAAGTCTAACACAGCATCGTCAAGTCTATTTTGCAACACCTGAACTAGGTCATATTGCACATCGGTTCCAACTTTATTGATGCCGTGAACCCTTAAGATTAAAGTATCTTCATTGATTCTTTCTCTAGAGTCTTTTGACGCAATACTCTCCCTCTCGCCAAAGGATCGCACTCTTGGACGTAGAATATCAGCCTGAAATTGAATATCTAATCGATATCTCTACGTTAACTATAAAAGGTTAAACAGAACTTTCATACAGTTGAAAATACAATTAATATACTCTACTCTAACTAGATTATACATTTTACAACTTACCGACACAGTAGAAGCAAGACTTTGATCTGAATTAGCTAAATTTGGTTTGATATTCTGACCAATAGGCAAGGAAGCAATAGATGGACTTCTGGAGAATGTCGTACTTTCATTGTCAGGTTTTACGGATAACCTGCTGCCAGTTTCCAAATTCGAACTCTCATAAAGTCTGAGATAGAACACGTTGTCTTCTTTGTCTTTATAAACGAACATATTATACCTGTTTGTCACTGAAAACTTCTCTACAATATTCTTTAAAGCCAGGATACCTCTAGGTACTCCAGACTTACTCCCTGGACCTGTTTTTAACCGTGGATGTAACACAAAAACGTTTTCCCAAATCACTGGACAACTAAAGCAACCAGGCTTCAAATTTAGGGACGCTTCGGACATTGATCTTGAGTACATTATATCTGAATCATCACTCGTGTCAGCTAAAATTTAAGTAAACTAATCAGATCATGCCATTAAAACTAACTAGTAACGAAATTTAAAAAGAAAACAAAATTTACTAAATTGTATTAATTTATACAATTTAGTAAGTGTTTCAGATCGCCAATTTTGACCAAAAAAACTCACGTAATCGCGTAAAGATCATATTATAAATACACAGCTAACAAGCAAAGTGGTCATGAAAACAAAAATTACGAAACTAAAACGGTAAAAAATCGGTAAATTTTTTTTAGCCGCAACTTCCCTCGCTATGATTTTTTTCCATTTGAAAAATTGAAATTAATTTTTTCAGTATTTTCAGTAATAGTTTTTTTAACATTGTTTTGCGGTATTGGATTTCTACCAAAATATTACCCCGTCATCCTATATGACCCATAATTTTAAATCAATTTGGTAAGAAGTTTTTAAGCTAAAATTTTGTCCCGCTATCTTAAATTAGTACCAGAGTTTTAAGAGTTCATCTCTATACCACAATTAGTTATGACACACGATTTGAAATCAGTTCATTAAGTAGTTTTTTCAGGCAGCATTTTTAAATATTATATTTGTTCCGCCATCTTGGATTCGTACCAAAATTTTACCAGTTGATTCCTACAAAATACTTTAGTTTTATGCAAAACTTGAGATAAATTGGATAAGTACTTTTTTAGTAATAATTTTTTTAACATTTCATTGATTGGATTTTTACCAAAATATTACCAGATCCAATGACTCTTAATTTTTGACCACAATCGGGAAAGTAATTTTTTAGCTACGCCTGGAATAGACAGACAAACAGACCGACAGACAGGCAGATATTGTTCCGCCATCTTGAACTTGTGACTCAACTTTACCAGTTTATCACACTTTTTATTTGCTATCTTATATTCATACCAAAATGGTACCAGTTCATGCTTATGTAATATTTGATCTTTGTACAAAAATTTGAGGCAAAATGTATAATCAGTAATCACTTTTTTAACGTTTCACTAGTCCGCCATCTTGATCCGGCATATTGGATTTTTACCAAAATATTAAAGTGCGGGACACGAAAGAAAACCGGGCGGCCCTTAAAATAAAGGTTCATAGTCTTAAGCAAGCGGAAAAGTAAAATTTGTGTATGCAAATAAATTTTATGTTATTTTATTTGTTGTAATAGTTTGCCGCTTCACCTATAAAGTGCGCCAACTAAGCGGTACGGAAAATTAATGGAGGATTTAGTAAATTTCGCACTGGTCCACTTGTAATTGGGATGTGCCTAGAGCCTCCATGCACTTGCCGCTAGAAGGTTCTAGCTATTTCCAGTGGCGCCTATACATTTCGAGCATTTGTTTTCATTTCTATATAAATGCGTTGCGTTGAATTTGAATTATTATTTCGAAGTAACGATGGCGAGCAAAAGAGGAAAAACAATTCGAAGCGGTGCACATGAAGTTATTGGGAGCGTTATAGAGGCCTGTACTATAGAAGCTGAAAATAATAGTTTGACTATTTCAATTCAAAATCGAACACAACGCGCTGCATTTTACACACGGAAAGTAGCGTAAGAAAAATTCAAAGAGAACATAATGATCGCTCATGTTCTACTTCACCTTTAAAATCTCCTGGTAAAAAAAGACCCCGATTATCACGCAAAGATAAAATTGACGATGGTGATTTTCAAGTAATTCGACGAACAATAGAGGATTTTTATATAAACTTGAAGAAGGTTCCGACCTGCAAACCCCTATTTCGTGCTGTAAAGAACAAAATAGATTTTCCGTACGGGCATAAATAATAAAATTGTGTATCTAGACGAAACCCGGGTAGATAATGATATGAAGTTCAGGGAATCCGCTCTAGTAGTCGCTTTATTATAGTTCACGCTGGTTCAAAAGCCGGATTTGTTCCAGGTGCTGCTTTAGTTTTTCGCTCGGGACTAATAACAACTGAAGACTATCATGGACAGATGAATAGAGATAATTTTGAAAAGTGGTTGCTCGAGAAGCTTCTACCTAACATTCGTCCCAAATCAGTCGTGGTAATGGATAATGCCTCTTATCATTCTCACGTAAAAGATAACGTGTCAACTAAATACTCTACAAAAGCTCATATGATATCTTGGCTTAAATCGAACAATCTTGTATGTGATCCAACATGGAGAAAATATCAATTATATGAAGTAATATCAGCCAACAAGCCTAGAGAAAAAAGTATAAAATTGACGGTCTTTTACGTAACCTCGGTCATACACCTTTAAGGCTGCCTCCCTACATGTGCGACCTCAACCCTATTGAACTTGCATGGGCAGGAGTAAATAAATATATTCGAGAGCGCAACACCGGTGAACTTTCAATTAAAGATTTTAATAAAATAACATTAGAAGCGACTGTCTCAATATCGGCTGAAAATTGGAAATCGTATGTTAAACATGTTCGTTCTATTGAAAATAAATACAGGGAAGTAGATGGCAAAATTGAAACGGTTATTGATGATTTAGTTATCACACTGGGATCTTCAAGTAGTGACGACGAAACCTCATGATTTTCAGAGGAAGACAACGATTTAGAAGGAATCGAACCATTAGAATCACAGCCCTCAACCCCAAAAATAGCTTAGTTTTCTTTTCATATATTTTGTAAAATTGTTCATAAAGTAGCTGTCAATAAACTGCTTCAAAATAATTAATTTTCTGTTCAATACCGGGTGTCAAAAAAAATCTAATATTGCAAAAAAAATCTAATATTGCAATTAATATTTGAAAAACTACAGAACTCATATTTTTCCAAAATTAACACATCAATGTAGTAAGGGAGCCAGCACTGATTCCAGTGAACAAGACATCATTTTAACTTATGCAGTTCGTCTTTGGACTATTCGGGTATGCCAAAAGTGACCATTTGTCTCCGTCTGTCATATTACTTTGTACAGGGGGCGTTATTGTGAAGTACTATACAGGGCGTTTCCTAATTGCGTGCTAATGTTAAAGGGGGGTGATTCTTGGACCTGTTTAAGAAAAAAGTTTAATATGAACCTAAAAGTCTTAACTTTGGAGATAAAGGGGGACAGGGTTTTAAAAAAAATATTTTTTTTAAATCCTAATTCTGATACTATTATAGATAAATAACTGTGTGAAATTTGATACACGTCTTTTATGCATAAAAGGGCATTTTTTATTAACAATCAATTTTTCAAATTTCTACCAGTGGCGTGAATATGTAATTAACCTGGGTAAATCCGTATGCTCCTTAATGTATAGAAGACGTGTATCAAATTTCATGCAGTTATCTACAATAGCATCAGAATCGGGATGAAAAAAAATGTTTTCTTTTTAAACTTTACCATCCTGTATCTCAAAAGTGAAGACTTTTAGGACTTAAAAAACCCCCTTTAACATCAGCACGCAATTAGGAAACGTCCTGTATAGTACTTCACAATGACAGCCCCTGTATAAAGTAATATGACAAACGGAGACAGACGGCCACTTTTGGCATACCCGAGTAGCCCAAAGTCGAACTGCATAAATTAAAATTTTAATAAATTTCATTCACTGGATCTGGGACTGTAAATCGTGTATCACTACACTGGGTGGTCCAATAATAGTGGACGTAGGCAGTAGCCCGGGAACCGTTAATGACAGAACTCAAGAAAAAATATATTTACAGGTAAATCGATCAAGAAAAATCAAAATTAAATCATTTTAAAATTCGAAAGTTCGCCGTGTTTGCAACACAAAAGAGATATAAAAGTGCAACACAAGAGATATACAAGAACGACGGGACACTACTGGTTTAAAGAGATTTCTTGGCCGACCTTCCTAAACTGATTGACTCCGCCCGGTTTTCTTTCGTGTCCCGTACTTTACCATGACCCATAATTTTTGACTAAAATTTGTCAATCTGATGAGTAGTTTTTAAGCTATGCCTCGAACTGACAGACAGACAGACAAACCGACAGACGGATCGACGAAATTGATACAACATATTTTTTGAAATACAGGGACGCTAAAACATGAAGATATGTAAAACCTGAAAGGGTGATTCTTTTCTGATTACAAAAATTTTATTTGCCCGCTATTTTGTTCCGCCATCTTGAATTAATATCACAGTTTTAATAGTTCATCTGTATACCACCATTAGTTATGGCTCACAATTTGTTTAATTTTCCAATCCGACGTTTCGGATTCGAGAGACCATCATCAACTTTCTTAATTTAAATGCAATTTTTTCACTACTCAATGCCCTTCATAACTACCAAATAAATTGTGATATAAAAGTCATAGCATACCATTTGATTTTTTTGAGAAAATCTGCATTATTTGGAGAATTCCGAAACAACGCCATCTAGTGACCACTAACAAATTCATTACGATACAGTTTATGGCTCCAACAGTAGAGCAAAAAAAGCAGTTTTTTTCCACACCAAATTGAATAAAATTGGTTCATACAAAATGGAGATATTTACATTTGAAAGTAAAAATATTTGACCCCACCACTTTATTTGTCCTGTTGACTTTTTTAGAAAAATGGATGTAACCGAAACACGCCGAGCCTAAACGAAGTTTTGTGAAGATTTGGTCTAATCTTTTAATAATTAATAATAAATATAAGTAAAGAACTTTAAATATAGAAAAAAATCATCTAGCATATAGAGTACAATTTCACTGAGGTGCTAAGAGATGCCCTACTTAGTTCGTTATAAAACGTATACAACTTACGATCAAATCCCTTCAGTTTATTATACGAGGAAGTCTTCGTAACTTGAGTTTCATTTTGATGAGAATCATCAGGTTCCAAAAGTGGGTCACACATTCTAGTTTCGTAAAGAGACTGTAGTAAAAGTAGCTGATTAACTTTCTTGCATAAATCGGTTATAGAATCGCAAACGTCTCTTTCAACATCTGTATATGCATCAACCAGGTGGGTGTTAAGTTCAACAAACCTGAAGTGGAAAATTATCAACAGAAAATTTACTTTGTCTATTCAATTAAAAATGTACCTGCAATGAAAATACACAAGAACGAGATCATGATCAATCTTCAAAATTAACCAAAAGTTAGGTAAATGTGATCTTTTATTATTTAAGTTTATCAACCATTCTTCTTCATCCTCGCTAACATCTTCGTCATAACCTAAAAAGTATTACTTATATTAATAAAGCAGTCTCAGACTGAACGCCTTGATGCTCAAGAAAGAAGGAAAATCTGTTTTTAGGTGTGGTTTAATTATGAATACTGGTCAACGCCCTCTAAACTTTCAACTTACATAATAAAGGCACGCCACACTCCTCTATCTGACCATTGTTGCCCCCACTGGAGATGGTTTTACGGACGCCCATGACCATGACATTCAGACCTTGTCATAGTAACTCCAACATAGTAAAGGTTGACTCATAAATGAATAACTGCTCCGGATAAATAGTGATTTATTTATAATAACAAACGTGTAAAGGTTTTTTTCTTTCATAGTTAATGATTCCTTGGTGCTGCGCTGTTTTTTTTTAATGAGTTAGTTTATAATTAATAACTGTAATAAATTACCTGTTTAAAACAAATATGACTGTATCAATGGAGTATTAGGTAAATCTCCATAAATCAGGTAGAAAAAAGTATTTAATTTGGAGTGCTTCTGGGACCAGTTTATCGAAAACCATTTTTTTCAGGAAATGTGTTTGGTCTTATATTACACTAATTAAAAATGTAAATTAATATGTTATACAAACAAGTATCTGCACACTTTGTACCAAAATGCCAGTTGATGATCAGAAGTGTATCAGACAATTCACAACTGAGAACATTTTGACTATAATTAACTCAAATCCATATGTATTTTTGCAAAATTTGATATGGACAATTGATAAACTGTTTACGTCATCTTAACAAAGTCAAACGTAAGGTAATTCCATTATAAGTTTTTAAGATAACTATATTTGATAGAGTATATCATGAAGTTAAACATAACATATTTAAAAGCCAACATGGTTTTTTGCCCAATACGTCTACAATAACCAATTTAATTATATTTTGTCAGTTTTTCAACTTTGCATTTAACAACAAAAGAAAAGTTGATGTAATTTTTACAGATATGATGCAAGCATTTGATAGGATAAAACATAGTCTTATAATAAAATTATTCTATAAGAATAATGTAAGTAATAACTTAGTGAATTAATTAGATCTTATTTGACTAATAGACAACAATATGTCGAATTCAAGGCTGCCAGGTCTGATGTTTATATTAGTGCATCTGGAGTTCCCAAGGTTTCAATTTGGGACCACTGTTGTTTATAAGAGCTATTCATGACATATGTTCTGTTATTGGTAGTTCAGCAGGTTTACTTTTTGCTGATGATTTTAAAATGTATATAAATAAAATAAATAAATAAATAAGGTCTTTAATAAACATAAAAACAAACAACAACATTACATTAAAATTGCCAGGAATCATCCCTTGCGCTGGCGAAGTTTAGCAAATAAATGCTACTCTACTTAACCAGCAGAGGGACCATCCTGTGCTAGGTGGAATGCGTAGGAAAATAAAATACATAATTAATTAAAGTTGACAACAAATGGCATTTTAAAAAATTTTGTTAAATTCTTAGATCAATATGTGTGAATAATAATATTCAAGGTTACAAAACGTGTGAGGTTTGAGTTAAAATTAAAATACGGAAGGAATATAAAATAGCTAAGTTGTTTCTTTGGGAAGATCCATGCCCACAGATTAAAATGAGCTTAAGCTATGACAGAAAAGTCCTGCAAGCCTTCTGCCTATCTAAAATAAAGCGTTTCAATTTAAATTTATTAAAATTGTAAAGTCTGAATTCTCTAGGCAATAAAATCAAAAGGGAAATTGAAATGTATGAAAAAGATCTTTTAAAAAACGTTGTACGTAAATGAGGCATTGTGTATTTATCCTTGAATCTTAAATAAAAATAATGCTGTGCTTCACGAGTCTGAAATATGTTATTCAAAGAACGATTTTCCATACGTAACCAATTTAATTCATTTATTCTATGAGAAACATATTCCCTTCTCGACATATCAAAATTAAACGGCAACATGAATTTTGTATGACCTGTATTTTATTTTTGTCCAAAGAATTCAGACATCGAACATAAATAAAATTACCATAATTAAATTGTGAAAGAATTAGAGATTCTGAGAGAAATTTTCTTAGATGAAAATTAAGAATATGACGATTGGCAAATAATATTTAAAAAACGTTCCTGCACGTGACTGCTGAAACGCAAATTCCGAGCCTCTTCAACAAAATTTAATACATTATTATCGATGGAGATATTCAGGTTTGAAGTGAAAAAGTTGCACTTGTCCCTATTACCAAATATCATCACGTTAGATTATGTTCTTTAGACAATACTTTGTCTAAAGAACATAATCATTTAAATCATTATTATTATATTATTAGCTACTTCAAACTCTTCGGGTCTAAAGGAAATCTGGGTGTCATCAGCGTATGCTATTATCTTACAATTATTAAGGGACGTTAAAATGTCAAAAGTATAAACGCTGAAAAGAAGGGGTCCCAGGACAGACCCTTGGGGAACTCCAGACAATATAGAAAGTTCTTGTGATTCACAGTTATTATACGAGATTTTCTGCGATCTGCATGATAGATAGGTTTTAATTTTACAGAGACATTATCAAAGCCAAAGTATTTCAATTTGGCTAAGAGCAAGTTATGGTTGATAGTGTCAAAGGATTTTGAATAGTCAAGTAACACGAGCACAGTGAAAAGTCCCTGATCAATATTTATAAAAATGTTATTGGTAATAGTTGCAAGGGCAGTACAAGTACTAAACCCGGGTCTAAACCCACACTGCACTTCAGGCACTATGTTATTAAAAATGGTAAAATCAAAAAAAGACTTTAGAAGCCGCAGGCAATATGCTTATGATTCTTAAATCAAAAAAGGTTTGAAGGTCCTTATTTTTGGGAAGTGGGATACCTATTGCATTTTTCCATTTATCAGGAAAATATATGGAAATAGCCTCTATTTAAGATTGTGTTCCTTTACAAACAGACTTAAATAATGTTGTGGACTGGTGTACTGAAGATTCATTTGACTTTAATAATAAAAAAATGTTCTTTGTCTCTTACACTTAATAAAAATGTATTTGAATATACTTATAATATTAATGGTACACCATTTGAAGGCTCTATAATTGAGGAAGACCTGGGTGTTATAGTTGACTGCAATCTGTCTTTTGCAGATCACATTGTAAATTCGGTGAATGAGGCACATAAAACAATGGGCTTTATCATCAGGTCCACTAAAGACTTTAATGTTGAGTGTTGTCTGAAATTATTCAACAGTCTCGTGTTGCCAGGGTTGGAGTATAGAAGCATAATATGGTCTCCACAATATGAGGTTTAAATTAAAATTATAGAATGCGTGCAGCGTAAATTTCTCAAATATATATTTTAAAGGAAATATGGATATTATCCAAAACAAGGATATTGACATAACTTGTTATTGGATAGATTTAAGAGATTATCTTTGGAAAATCGACGTACTAAATTTTGTCTAGTATATCTTTATAAAATTCTAACAAATAAAATTAATTCACCAGAAATACTTTCAATGCTTCCGTTCTTCGTGAATATTGGAAATACAAGACAAAGAAATGCTTTAATTTGGATTTTCCTAAGACCAACATTAATAAAAGCTCACTAATTTGCAAAATGTGTAAGTACTTTAATATTTATGCTAGTGACATAGATTTGGATATAATTAATTTGAAAGATTTTACAAAGCTGATGGAAGACAAACTACATAAATCTTATACTCGGGTCCAAGTAAGACTTGTGTTTTAAGGCATAATTTTGTATTGGCTTTGGCTGTTGATTCTGAACTAATTAAACAAAAAATTAATTAATTTCAGTTAGGCACTTAAGGAGTGTGACACAACATTTTAAACAGCGCAGTTTCTACGACTATAATTTACTTGTAAATTAATTTGTAAATGGACATACCTTGTACAAAAAATGGTTTATTTTCAAATATTTTTTACATTTTGTAGCCGTATGTTTTATTAAAATTTTTGTTAGTCTTAATGGTTGCTTTAATCTTGCATATACGAGGGGTGGAAGAAAACAAAGAACAAAAGTAGAATTTTTTACACGAATTTTGCCAAGAGCGAGAATTTGCAAATCTGAAATAATTTT
Source organism: Kuschelorhynchus macadamiae (assembly GCA_030620095.1). Classification (NCBI taxonomy): domain Eukaryota; kingdom Metazoa; phylum Arthropoda; class Insecta; order Coleoptera; family Curculionidae; genus Kuschelorhynchus; species Kuschelorhynchus macadamiae. The sequence continues at coordinate 232,266 of JAUTXW010001446.1, read as the reverse complement.
GATGTGTAGCTTTTTAAAGAATGGGTTATTAGGAAAAAACTATCTTCTTAAATTGTTAATATTTGATTTATTTGACAATTAATTTTTTTGCCTAAAAATGTGCTTTTTTTAACAATTTCTCCTCTATATTAACACAGTGTCGTGGTTCGGCGAGCACAAGTCGGGCATAAAAACCCTCCTGAATCTCTTCGAGCTCATTCAGTGTTCTGATCTCGTAGAGTAAAGATCCCTGAAGATGCCTCGTTCAATCGAAGGCGAAACGTCGGATGGTAATTCCAATTTCAATTTTCATTTAGGTCTAAGGCGAACTAACTAATTTTCACTAAAAGTTGTAGAAAAGTTGTAGACAGCCTTTAAAAAAAATCAAGGATTTAACGTGTTTCTTTATAAGTATGTTACATCGATTTTATGCCTTTCTAAAGTTTTTTTTTTCAGAACACCGGATTAAAATTCATCTCTACTTCTCTAATACTGTCTTGATTAGTGATATACTTTGAGAAAAAGTTAATATTTTAGTGTTTCGTGGAAATTTTCACTGACACCAAAGGTTCCAAACCATAATGCGAAATAATTTAAGTTTTAAGAAAATATGTTATGTCAGAACCCAATGTCATATTGTAATTTAACTAACAAACATTTCAAGTGATATGAAATTTATAAATCGCTAAAATATCTTTCCACGTCTTTATTAGTGAATAACTGAACAAAGTAAAGAAGTAGGAAATGTTCTACTACCATTTAAATTAACATGGTGTGTTGCATCTCTCGCGGCAAGATTTTTAACTTAACATTCCCAGAAAAATATTTTTACCCCGAAAGCAAGGATTTCACAGAAAATATACCATAAAATCGAAACAAGCAGCCCTTAGTGGGACACCCTACACAAGCTTCCTTCTTTCTTAATACGATTATTTACTAAAACATTCTGTTAGTATTGAATAGTACCTCCATCTGTACCAGTCACGCTGCCACTAGAAATTTCGCTTTGCTGAGACATTGTGTCCTCCCTGCAACTACTCTCCAGGTGAGATGGAGTGCTTCTAAAAATTTCATGGATATCCAAAGGGAAGTCTCCTGTACTATTTGTACGAGCAGTAAAGGAAATATTTACACAAGTTTCGGAATCTCTCGAGGTATTATCTTTCGCCAAATAGTAGTAGTCTTCCTCTTTGTACAGCTTGTAACCGTAAGGTAAATTCAACTGCTGAAATTCTTCCATAAACCTTTCATGACTATTAGGAGTCGTAAAAACAAAATTCAAAATAATTTTGTCCATTTTACAAGACGCTCTAGTCGGATGACCACAAGTAACATGGTCTACAACGTATTTTAGCGTATCAGTTGTTATAGGGTCAGCATCAAGCAATGTAGTGCAGATCTCGTCCTCCAAAATCCATTTAATTTCCTCGCAAACTCTATCGAGAGACTGTCTTTGAAGATCCGTTAAGTTTTTTAAAGGCGAAGGTATGCTAAAACACAAAAAAAATCGTATTTTCAAACATTTAAATAAAAAATAGAACATGAACTTACTCAGAATTTATACTAGCATCCGAGATGGTGCTGGTAGTTCTCTGGAAACCCCCATCTGAGCAAAAAGAGGTAGTTCTAAGTCCCTGCTGAGTATAGTCGTTCAGAATATTTTGGACACGGGCTGGTAATGTAAGACAGAAAATATCTAAGGTAACTTGTAATTTTGATTTACTGAGAAACTCAGTAGGTTTCTCTAGTGTTTGAATTAACTCTCCTAAACAAGTGGGCAAGACTCTGACAGAAGTGTTACTGTGGCCGCTATTATTGTAACGTAAAGTGCAAACAAAATGTAGAAACAGTGGACTGACATCGCTCATTTTCGCAACATCAATGATGCCCGTCGTTATTGGTGATTTGGTAAGCAAATGTGGTCCTTCAGAGTATATGCTCATATCCCTTTCCGATCTAAACTCCACTTCTGATGCAGATATGCTAACTTCATCATCGCTATCGTGTGATTTGTCCTCTGGTTGAATACACAAATGTCTAAAATAGTAATACTCTCCATGGCTCGGGACTTGATTGAAAGAAGAACACACTATTTTGAAAAACTTCTTTTTAATAAGCATATGAAAATTCTTAACTTCGCTACAGGGGTACGCCTCATTTAACACTTGTGTAAATATTTTATCACTTCTGGTCTGCCGAGCATGAGAACAGATTTTAGTAATGTATTCGGTAATATCAATTTCAGTCATTTCGTCTTCACACAAATCCATGGCGTTTTGAACATCTGAATTATGTACATAAATTCCCACGTGTAAGGCCAGAAAAAGTGAGAGGACAAAACACTTTGTGTGAGTCATTTCTAGGGCGTTGCAATGGTCTCTAACATTTCTTAAACCTGGTAGATCTACATCTTCAGAGCAACTTTCGGTGTCACTGCCTTTTAGCCTAAAATAAAAAATAATACACATCATACAGGGTGTCCCGACAGTGCGTTTAAGTCCAATAGCTCGGTTATTGTGGGAATTTGAAAAAAAATTATACGAAAGTTGTAGGGAGTGCTCAGAGCTACAAGCTAAAATTATTTTCGATGATACAGGGTTGAGGATAAGTTTGCTACAAACCAAACTTACACATTTTTTAAATGGAACACCCTGTATATTGTTTTATACAGAGTTATTCAAGATTTATGGCCACTTTTGGAAAATATCAGAGGTACATTTGACGACCTGTATTTTTTAATGCGTAAGCATAAATCATTTTAGCATAGTAAAAACTTCCAAATGTGGTCTTCTTTCAACTGCGGTATTTTTATTTAGTAATCTTCAATAACGGTATACAGGGTAAATCAAAATCCTGCATGCAAATTTTCTCGAATAATTTAAATAGAACGCCCTGTATTTTATTATATTTTCAGATTCCTCCCTTTTTGGCAATTCACGCAATATAGGGTTGGTGGGCTCTATACAGAGTCCTTCAAGATATATGGCCACTTTTCTTCGAAAATATTAGAGATTCATTTGACGTTAGGAGACCACCTATTTTAACTAGTGCGAGTAAAATGAGGTTCTTGAGTAGAGTTATAATGAAAATTATGTCTAATGACATTTCTATTTTTGTGAAATGTTGATTCGTCAGTAAATAACAGAAGCAAATCTTGAATCTCTTTGAATTTTTTGTTGTGTGCAGTGACAAAAACCTAGTGAGCCTTATTTTTACAAATGAAATAATCAACTATGAAAAACACATATTTAAATTGTCAAGTAATGCTGGTGCTTGCGTTTTGTATTAAAAACTAAGTACAGTTTCTATTTTAAGACGCAAAGATACATTTCAATAGACAAGAAATGATCGATATGATTTATGTGTTAGGAGCAAGTGAAAAGAATTATTTGTTCGACAAGAATATATCACGAAAAGTGTCCTGATAGAAGACAACCACACAGAAGCGGTCTTGAAAGGCTTATGCAGCAGTTTGCTTAGAGGGGAAATGCAGAATACACGACAACTGATCGAGCCAAACCTGTTTTAAATGTGAAGAACGAGTTAGCGGTAAACTTAAAAGTTACATAAGACACACATATTGGCTCAAGAAGAATTGCAAGGAAAACAGATGTAAGTAAACTCACTGTTCTACAAATTCTAAAAAAAAACAAATTTCACCCATACCATATTCAACTCCTTTGTATGTGGATGATTATCACAGGCGCCTAAATTTATGTTACTGGGCACAACAACAAATTCAGAGAGGGCCAAGTTTAGTAACTTTGTGTTATTTACTGACGAAGCAACATTCCACAAAAATAGAAATGTCAATAGACATAATTTTCGTTACTACGCTCCTGAAAATTCTCACTATATTCGCACAACTAGTCACAACTAGTGGTGTAGTAACGTCTGGGGTAGAATTGTTGCAAATTTTATCATCGGCCCCCATTTTTTTGAAGAAAGGCTTACTGCACAACGATATCTCCAGTTTTTGAGGGAATATTTTAGAACACTATTATACCAAATCCCTATTAACGTCCATGATCAAATATGGTTTATGCATGACAGTGCCCTATTTCACCATACGACTGACATTCATGCATTTTTTAATGAACAATTTCAGGAACGCTGGATAGGAGGACCGATTGCGTGGCCGCCTAGATCCCTTGACTCGACAAAAATGGATTTTTTTCTTTGGGGCTTTGTTAAAAATATAGTCTATCAAACACCTCCGACTACAAAAGAAAATATAAAGGAAAGAATCCTAAGGGTATTTAATAATATTAATTTTAATACATTAAAAGAGGTCAACGTATCTTTTGAAAATCGTTTAAATATTTGTGTCGAACAAAATGGTGGTCATTTCGAACATCTAATTAACTTGTTTTTGCTGTTTTATACGATTTATTACGATTAACTAGTTGTTAGCTAAGTCCTAGCTGTCCTAACTGGTTTAAAACAGGTTTGTCTCGATCAGTTTTCGGGTATTCTACATTTCTCGTCTCATCAAACCGTTGCATAATCTTTCAAAAGCGCTTCTCGTGTTTGTCTTCTATCAGGATGCTTTTCGTGATATATTCTTATCGCTAACAAACAATTCCTTTCACTTGCTCATAACACATAAATCATATCGATGATTTCGTAATAACCACCAGTTTTTAATACTAATTCATAGTAATACTATCATCTGTAATCAATAATAATATCATGTGAAATTTTTATTTTTTGAAGTTTTAAACTTTTTCGACCCATCCATGCTGGTCTGAATAAATAGATGTTGAAATAAGAACACTTTGCAATATTTTGCAGTAATAAATTGAGATGTCCACCTCTAATATTTTTAAAAAGTGGCCATAAATCTGGAACAAGTCTGTATAGACCCCACAAACCATGATGAATGGCCAAAACCTGGGTGAATGGCCAAAAATGAAGGAATTTGACAATATAATAATATACAGGCTAAAGAAATATACCGCAGATGAAAGAACACCACATTTAGAAGTTTTTACCATGCATGCTAAAATGATTTATGCTAACGCATTAAAAAAAAAACGTACTTCTGATATTTTCGAAAAGTGGCCATAAATCTTGAATGACTCTTTATAGACCCCATAAACCCTATATTGGGTGAATGGCCATATAGGGAGGAATCTGAAAATAAAACAATATGCAGGATGTAAGTTTGGTTTGTGGCAAACTTATCCTCAACCCTGTATAATCGAAAATAATGTTAGATTGTAGCTCTCAACAGTCCCTACAACTTTCGTATTTTTTTTTCTAATTCACACAATAACCGAGCTATTGGACTTGAACGCACTGTTGGACCACCCTGCATATACATATGAGGCCAAAGAAGTGAATAGGAAATAAAAAATCTTGAATAAGTTTATCTTTATCTGGAAGGCCGTTGAACAGAGCACGACGCGCGACCCATAACAACACAGATATCTTTTTCTTGTCACATTTGTTTGGATTTGCAGCGACTATGTTTTTACGTTTTCTAATTTGCCTGCTTGTATACTATAAATAAGATAACATATATGTAGCAAAATATCTGAGTAGTTACTGTCATCTTTTTGTAATTCTGACCAGCGTTGTTAGTACTTGTGCAAATTTTCCAGACTGAGATACCCTTATGTTGGCTTCAATTATGGGCTTGGTCAAATAGGAAAAGGAAACAAAAGGTTTTTCTTTTAGCCCTGAAGAAGAGTAAATATATAGTCGAAACGTCGGCTCTTTTTTAACAAAAAGGAATTTTCATTCCTGTCATACACCCGCTACCTCATCTATTCTTATTTGTCATTAAGTTAGACAAGAAAGATGTCTTGATTTATAAAACAAAAATAAATAACTAGGTGGTTGAGAATAATTTTAGATACATTACCATTTATTTTCCCTACATTTACGTTGGCCAGTGATTAATATTTTAAATTCATACATAAAAACACAATAATTATGCTATTTTATTTAATTTTAACTATTATTTGTTAGCAATTAAAATAAAATTACTTACTTTTCCTTAGTCTCTGTTGGGTAACTGGTATATTTAAATCTGTGGTCCAAATAAACATCATCAGGAGCACTGGATTGTCCACATTCGTTTTCTACGTATGCGTTGACCAGTAATTTTAAAGGACAGTCGTAAACGTATATGGGTAGACATAAAACATTTGGAGTGTTAAAAGGAACATCACTAAAATTACTGCCCCTAGATGAAGCCCTTTCATCACTGTCACTTAGATTATTTGGAATGTATTCTGAATCTGCTCCTACTAATGATCTAAGATCTTCCACAGATGCAGGTACAAAAGTCAATATAATATGAGTTACAGATACCCCTTTTATATAGCATTTCCAACGATAGCTACTTTCAGGATCTGAACTTCTTTCAGATATTGGACATGTGTGGAGGAACTTATTTTTATGCCTTTTTATGATTTCCCTATTAAAGTTGTCACATTCTTCTTTTGATAGTTCTAGCTCCCTATCATGAAGTAATGAAAAATGTTCAAAAATATTTTCTAGTAATAGTTTGTTAGCCTTATCTCCTTTGGTCATTTTCTTAAAATTATTTATTTTTTCTTCTCTTAACATAGAAAATAACATTTCAGTCTGTTGACACAAATGTAGCAACCGTATTGGGTCAAATTTGAATGGAATGTGTTCAATTCGTGGAGCTACTATCGGATACCACTGAGATCTAAAAAAAATTGGATCATTAACGTTCAAATTCAAAAACAAAAAATCCGTAAATAGGTTTTACCCAGAAATTCCCTCGTTCTAAATCTCCCTTTTTTTGATAGAGTACTTTACAGATTGTGTTAAGCCAATTACCCGAAATTTCTCTCTTAATGAATCCTTCTATATAACAAGTGTATAAAAAATAACATAATTTGTATATATATTTTACAGAGTATCCCATTTTTGGCGCTTTTGCGGGGTATCTCCTTTATTTGCGGTTGCGGTATTGGAAACAATGTGCTACTTTTTTGTGAAATTAAAGATGGCTTAGGAGTCCTTTTTGTTCATATTACATATCCAGAGAGAAGGCAACCTTTCCGAGACATATTTGCCCGATATGTTGGTTTATTTCATACAATCTAATGAAAATCCACAAGGAATTGTATTTACAAAGGTAACGTCTTTTGAGCGCTATGGTTAGTATAATAAGGAATCCTTTTTGTTCATATTAGATATCCAGAGAGAAGGAAACCTTTTCGAGACATATTTGCCAGCCTTAAATCAAATTTAGTAGACCACGGATCATTGATCCAGCTGGGTCCTATCGCATACACCAAACAAGATCAGGGGCGTGCAGTCCATGGAAGCAAGGGAAGCAGTGCTTCCCCAAAAAAAATTACAAAACATCTTCTAAAATGTAATTTTTGAAATAGGAAACCATTAATGTAGTTTATATTAAAAATGCTAAAATATTATCTTAATTATCAAGCCCATAATAAATGCGGGCTTGACTCCGACCGAGCCACAATAGAAATCGAATAGAATATATGCGGGCCGTTAGCTTCTCTGCAGCCAAGTCCTGTATGCTCGATTTCCTGTGAGTCGAGCCAGAGGTTATTGAACTTTCCACCGGCTGTTTTCAATTTTTGCATTTCAGTCCCGTGCTTTAAGTGGGGGCGGAAGCTATCGTTGGAGTAGGTTCTTTGTTTAAAAGGCTATCCGTGTGTTGTGTGATACTTCGGCTACGGTAATAACGTTGAAAATGTTGGAGAACTTAATAAGAAGAGTGTGTGTGAATGTGTGCTGTGTGTCTTAATAATAAAGGGATTTTCAACATTAAACTTCGCTGATAAGCTTCAAATAATTTCCAAGGGAAGGGCAAAACCGCCTATGAAAATTTAACCACAAACATGAAAAACTGTATTAAACATTGTTATCCGGAAAAACAATACGAACAATTTAAATAATTTTGTTGGCCATGTTTACTTTTTGAAAATGAAAAAGGTCTCTGGAATAAAACTGGTTTTTCCGATTTAAACAATTTCCATAAAGCTGTAAAAGACACATTATGTCCAAAGCGCATTTGCAGGCCGTCATAAAAGAAAAAGTCTTCAGCAAAACCAGAATTGAACACGCCCTTAATAAACAGTTGGAAATTAGTAACCGCCAACACAATTAACTAGTCGATAAAAATAGGCAAATATTAAGAAGACTTATCGATGTTGTTTGTTTTCTCGGACAGCACGAATTAGGATTTAGAAGACGAAACAAGGGTTTCTTCAAATAGAGGAAATTTTCAAGATTTACTTAGTTTAATGGCTAAATATGATGATTACTTAAAAAATCATTTAGATCAGTCTAGCGTTTTTCGCGGAACGTCGAATCGAATACCGAATGATTTAATTTCCACTGTTGCAACCATTATTCTAAAAAGAATTAAGCAGGAGATTGGCGAGGCACGGTTCATTGCTATTGTTCTGGACGAAACAACTGATATCACTAATTTTAGGCAATTATCTATAGTAATACGCTACGTTAAAACAGACGGAAGTATTCAAGAGCGATTTTTAGGTTTTAAAAATGTGTCCGAAAATCGTACAGCAGATGCATTATATACCGTGGTTTATAACGCTACTAAGGAAATTAATAGAGAGAAAAAATTAGTTGCTCAAAGCTATGATGGAGCTGCAGTGGTGGCAGGACAATTAGTGGGTCTACAAGCTAAAGTTCGAGAAACTTTCCCAAGTGCTGTGTTTGTCCATTGTTTTGCTCATAAATTAAATTTAGTTTTATCCCAGTCCATCAGTCACATTAAAGAGTGTAAAGTATTTTTCGTTACTTTAAGTGGCATGGCTGCTTTTTTTCCAAGTCAACAAAACGTACACAAGCTTTGGACTTCATTGTCCACAAACGATTGCCCAAAGTAGCTCCTACTAGGTGGAACTTGGAAGACTTGCGTTAACAGTATCTGAAAATCATGAATCTCTGATTGACCTATTTGAGAATATAATAGAAAATATTGAAACGTGGGACTCAGAAGTAATAAATAGTTCGAGAGGGTTTTTGGACTGTTTGAAACGAGATTTTAATTTTAATTATTTGTTGAACATATGTTCACAAATATTTCCATTCTCGGACAATGTTTTTAATATATTACAAACTACAACAAATGATATTGCTTTTTGCCTAAAAAAGTGGATGATTTTAAGTCCATGTTAAGCCAAAAAAGAGCTGACTGACCAATTTTGGGAAAAAACGAGGACGATAAATGTAGAGCCACAAGCCCAGCTTATTCGAACAGACAAGGTCGGAGATGTTCAAACATCATACAGACGCCTCTTTTATGAAATAATCGATCAAATTCAGCAACATATAAACTATAGATTTAACATTTAAATGATTTTAAATTCCTCGAGCTCTGCAATTTTGATGCATTTAAAGGAAAAAACCTTTCCAGAAGATGCATTTAAATCTCTTCTTCTTCATTATGGCCAGTTCTTCGACCGAGTGTTACTGCGATCTGAACTAAAAGTGATTTACGAAACTGATGACATTAGCGCAAAACATAACGCTAAAGAACTAATGCAATTTTTAAAAGACAAGGAGCTGGAAGATGCCTACACCGAAGTGTCGAAATTGTGTGAATTAGTATTGACAATATCTGCCACAAGTACATCAGTAGAACGCAATTTTTCAACACTTAAACGTATAAAAAATTTCGTGAGAAATTCAACGGAGCAGGAGAGACTTTCGCATACATCCCTGTTGTCCATTGAAAATAAACTGCTCCAAAATATGTCAGAGCATCGACGTTTTTATGATAACGTCATTGACGAATTTGCAAAAAATTATCGAAGAATCGAATTACATTACAAATAGGTTAGTTTCTAAAAATTGCTTTCCTTTCTTAAAATTTCACCGCACGCCCCTGAACAACATAGAGAGAGAAAAGAGATAAAAGTATTAATGGGTTATGTAGAAGCAACGCCTGCATCTTCTTGCCAGCAAATAGAGTAAGCAATTGGTGTATCTAAGTGTGATGCTCAAAGATTTTTGTAAAAATGTAAGTATCACCCATATAAATTCCACGGAGTACAACATTTACACCCCGGCGCACAGTGTGTTAAATCGGCCGTCTAGTACGACATAAGTCCCAAATGTAATTTTGAAATATTCTTAACATATTCTAGCAATATATATTTAAGATAGCGTTACTAATAGAAAAATGCAATTGAGAAACAAAAAATGTAAGTACAGTTCTTGGAAGGGAGGCCTTAAAGTTAGTAAATATTTTAAATCATTAAATTAACATGTTTCTATACATCATTTTCAAAACACAAAATATGATACTAAACATAGTAAATGCTTTTCTAATTTCTTACATAAATACTGTTTATAATCAAACTATTCACGGTATCAAAACTTTTTAAATATTAATGCCCTTATCTCAGAAATTTGAAGTCTTTTAGGTATTAGTATATTTATGTACTTTTTGTAGAGGACGCAAAAAAAAAGTTTGTCGAAGTTTGGTTTAATTTTTATATAAAAAAGATAAAGCATGATCCCTTTTAACCAAAAACTAAACAATTAGCTGCTCACAGGTGCTCATTCGAGATTTATATGGCTTTAAGTATGGCTCCTTAATTACTATTGACTGCACCAAAAAACTGCACGATTTTTATATAACCAGAATTTTGTAAAAAAATCGTCCGAGTATAATAACGGCAAACATTTTGCAAAGACTAAGTTACAAAATTTCGGAATTTTGTATTATAGTTGTCATCTTTTCAAAATTCAAGATGGTTTACCATTTTAAAAATATGGTTATTTGATCCCTCTGTAGAAGTTTTACATACAACATCGTGATAAAACTAAATTAACAGTTATAACGCCACATTATTTCCAACACCCTGTATACCTAACCCATCAATATTGTAATATCTAACTGAACCTAAAAAATTTACATCTTAATTTTTTATGCTTTATATAGCTAGTAATGATTTATGCATTTTAACATCAATTGTGTTTTTTAAGTTACACAAAAACATTAAATTTTTAGTAAAAACTGAAGCCATTTTAATGACCGACATCTTGTTTACATTTTTTTTGCAAAAAATCTTGTTACCTATCCTAAAAAAGTATTATATGAAATTTAAAAAGAAAATGTTAAAACAATGCTTGAATAATTATGTCGTACCATATGGCCGATTTACCACAATGTACGGCGATGACGAGCGCCGAATGTTGTTTTGCCAATAATATTTACAACAAATCCATTTCCATAAATTTTCAATCCCCATAAAACAAGAAACTCCACAGAAAATCACCATTTAATTTTTATTTGGGTTTCGTGTGTTTATAGAATTTTTGAAGGGGGTCTCACAGCGCGTCGGTACCTAGTAATCCTTGAGGAAGTTATTCTACAACTCATGGAATGTGTTCTATTGGCACTTTTTAATTCCGTTTATCTTCAACAAGGCGGTGCCCCGAGGCACAACTCTGCGGTTTTTAAGGGCATCTTTAGACGAAAACTTTCCTCCAAAGATGGATTGGTACCCACGGACATGTAAGACGACCCCCTCTCTCCGGACCTTTCGATTTTGTTTTTTTTATAGGGTTTCATGCAAAATAAAATATATAGAACATTATATCAGTCTGTAGCGGAGCTACAGCCGCAATCGATTTAACTTTCCGAAATTTACAAAGGTCTATGATTCTTTTGAAAGCTCTTAATTCCGCAAATGTGCCAATTTTGCAAGCGGAAAACTGGCCGTCATTTTGAAAACTCTTTGTTTTTTCAAAATTGTGTTTCTCTTTTGTTTTTCCTAACTAAAGTTTTAAGTAAGATAGGTAATTATTATTTTTTTTTGAGTAAAATTCAATAACTTTATCATAATAAAGTTAAAATGCTATAATAAATAATTAAGTGTTGAGAATTAAAAAAGGTTTTTTGAATTAAATTTGAAAGTATTACATCATTAGTATAATAATTACTTACATGAATTTTATTTTTAATACATTTTAATATACAAGGTGTCCCGTTTAAAAAAATAAAGTAGGGTCCGATAACTTTTTGACCTGATCTCGTATACTTAAAAAAATATTTAACATATTTTACATACATAAATTTGCGAATATGAACTCAACTCTAGAACGGCTACGGCAAGATGCCAAAACCAACGAGACGAAATAAAAGACCAGGGTAATATCGCAACATAACTACTTCACAATGTTTTATTTCAAGCAGATAAAAGAAAAACACGAAGACGCCAGACAGTAAATATTGAAAAGCTAAGTAACCTACAGCCAAAAAAGACTAATTTGAGCGTTCCTTTGTCATTATTTATATTATCCAGATGTTGCTGTTGTTCTAACTAATTCCGCTAGATGTTTAGTTGTTTTAGGTTTATCGATGATTGTCTTCCATACTGCTCGTAGTTCTATTCTTTCTGATTTGTTCCTTATCAACTATGCAATATTTTCTTAGCCTTCAATTATTTTTATGAATGTATATTCGAGTGGCTTCGAGGGACAAAAGATACATCATTTAGCATTTTTTACATTTAACCTAACATATAGAAATAAAATCAAGTCGCCCGCTGATATGATACACCCTGTACATATGTAAGCTTTATTCAATTAAAATTAAATAAAAAATACTTACCCGTTTTCAGGTACTTGTTGATTCTGGTTATCAGCAGAATGTAGTCTACTGTTTTTCCTCGAAAAACTTCTGCTAAAACTATTTCTAGTAGGGCCTACATCCATGCCACTAGTAAGATTGTGCACAGCCTTATTTTGGCACATTAATGATATGTGTTCCATTGTTAACAACACGTTGATACAATGAAAATCAATTTTTCTGATCTTAAAAAAAATAAAATATATATTTTTTGGATTATATTAGAGCCCCTGCGATATATTAACAAACAAAAATCATAGCTAATATTACTGGCACATTTTATAACTTCACGAAACTTAAATAATTCCTAAACTCTTTGAAATCATCCAATGTTAGCTTACAAACGATAAGGAAAATATTTACAAGTTCAAACGTACATTTAGTTTATATTTCTAAAAGGTTCTTTCTCGGCCTGCAGCTCCTGTCTAGGGATGCGCGATAATAGGTTTTACCTATCGATAGGCGATAGGTAAAAACAATTCGATAAATTTAAGTTATCGATAGTTCATTGCTACCTATCGATAGTTGCGTAGGAAGAGTAACGCAATAACAAAATAATTGAAGAGAAAAAAAAGGTCCTCACTATCATAAACTCATCAAAATTATCGATATCGATATATCGATAAAATGTCCATCCCTACCCCTGTCCAATTTTATGCAGCCACAATTTTTCTTTGTTCAATCCACCTTTTTCCTGTTAAAGTTTATATAACCAAAACACTTCATAGTCCTGACCAACTGTAAGAAATACTTAGCAAATACATAAATTTGCGAATATCAACTCTAGAACGGCTACGGCAAGATGTCAAAACCAACGAGAGGAAACAAAAGACCTGGTAATATCGCAACATGACTACTTCACAATGTTTTATTTCAAGCAGATAAAAGAAAAACAGGAAGACGCCAGACAGTGAATATTGAAAACTAAGTAACCTACAGCCAAAAAAGACTCTAATTTGAGCGTTCCTTCGTCATTATTTATATTATCCGGATGTTGCTGTTGTTCTAACTAATTCCGCTAGATGTTTAGGTTGATAGGTAAAAACCATTCGATCAATTTAAGTTATCGATAGTTCATTGCTACGTTAGTTGCGTAGGAAAAGTAACGTCCTGCAAAACAAATTGAAGAGAAAAAAAAACGGTCCTCACTATCATAAACTCATCAAAGTTATTTGATACTTATCGAATAAATATCGATATATCGATATTGTTATTCGATATCGATATATCGATAAAATGCCCATCCCTATCCACCTTTTTCCTTGAATGGTAAAAAGCAGTTTATATCTAGATATTCTAGTTCAGGAGTCACCAAATGACGGACCACGGTCCCATTCTGTGCGGGTACAGTAAAACTTATAACTAAAACTTAATCTAAGTAAACCGAAAAATTATAGAAACTGCTTAGGTTTGCTTACCTGCGCTACGGGCTAATTAAGTACCTACCTGCACTTGCGAGTTATTTTTTTTACAATGGACCCGAAAAAAAAGAAAGGTGGAGGTCGAAAATAGACAGTTTTTACCAGGATGGACCGATTTATATTGCTTTGCGCGGCCAAATCGTACTGGAGCAGTAACAGTGTGCTTGATTTGTCAACAAACAGTGGCGTTAATTAAAAGCTCGAATATAAAACGACCTTATGAGACCCAAAACAAATCATTTGCCAAAAAATTTCCACTTGGCAGTAACATTCGTAACCCGAAAATTGCAAGTTTATCTTCAAGCTAGAGGTCTTCGACATGAGTCTTTCAACGACTAAGCAGGAGAAACGTGGTGAGGGTTCTTTGCGTATTTCTTGGACACTTGCTAAGCACATGAAACCATTCACCGATGGAGACATAGTTAAGGAATGCATGCTCGAGGCAAGTAATATTTTGTTTGAGAACAGAAGAGATGTTATTGAGACTATTCGACGGATTCCGATATCTGCGTCAACTAACACAAGAAATACACACATTTTGGCGGAAGGAAATCACTGTGATCTGAAACGGCAGTTAAAGAATGCCGACTATTATGCCTTGACTATTGATGAATCATACGTTACCTGGACAAAATCAAAGAAATTTTTGTTGAGGAGTTATTGGTTATTTTCCCGTTATTACGAAGCTCCCGAGAAGAAGGCATATTCAAGGTGAAAATGGATTATTTTAATAAAGATGAGTTAGACTTGAAAAAAACTTTTATCAGTAACTACCGACGGTGCGCCAGTGTTGGTTGTGACCAGAAAAGGACTGGTTCACCGGTTATCATACATGAAACTGTGCTTGCTGCAAACTTAATCCCAATCTCGAGAGTACTATGAAAGTGACTAAAATATTAAATTTTCTGCGTGCAAAATCATCACTGAAACATCGTGAATTGAAATCATTTCTTGATGAAGTTGATGCACAATATGACGATCTACTTTTGCATAACAATGTAATGTTGTTAAGCAAAGGCTGCGTTTTACAAAGATTATTCAGCATTTTAGAAGATTTAAAGACATTTCTTTTCAATATTGATAAGACTTCAGCAAACGCCTACTTAAGTTTTCAAAGCGAAAATGAAAATGTAGCTTCCATCGCTTTGTTATCGGATATTCTTAAACATATCAATGACCTGAACCTTAAACTTCAACGGAGAGGAAAACTTGTATGAGAGCTTTTGTCAGAAGTAAGAAGCTTTTGGCGAAAACTCGATCTTTTGAATCACGATCTTCATAATGAAGGCCTGCACTTTCCTAATTTAAAAAGAATAGTCAACAGTGAAAACGAGATTGACTTGGGCAAATACAAGACATTCATTAATAATTTTAAATCGGAATTTTAAAACAGATTCGCAGATTTTACGAAAATTGAGAATGTCGTCAATCAAATCAAATCCTCAGCCTGAAGATGAATGGAACAATGGAGCTGCAAATGTTTTCGGGGAGTAATAAAACTACTCTACAAACAGAAATAATCGATTTTCAAAAAGACATTGTTTTAAAACACAAAAATCAGGAACTTTCTTACCACGAATTTTGGATAAACTTTATGTGTGGTAATAAATACCCAGAACTAAGAAATTTAGCTTTGAAACTTTGTACAATGTTTGGGTCAACATATATTTGTGAAGCAGCGTTTTCCAAGATAAACTTCATTAAAAATAAATTTCGATCCCGACTTACCGATGAACATCTCCAGGATTTAGTACCTTGCACAACCTTTACTCCAAACTTCAAACAGATAGTTCAAAGTAAAAATTTTCACAATAACATTAACTACTTACTTTGTTATTTTTGTTCATTACAAAATATTTGTATATTACTATTATTACTTCTTAGTTAATATTTATATTTTAAAATTAACGTTATTAAAAACGCCTAATGAAACTAATTGGTGATCCCTGTTCTTTTTTATCTTTTAATTATACCATTCCCCTTCTATTTAGAATATTTATCAGTTACCGTTCTGTGTTCATAATTCCTCAATCGTCTTGATATTTTCACAATACCACAATTCAAAAGTCTCCAATTTTCCTAAGTGGAACTGGCTATACATAACATTTCAATATTTTGTCGATATTTTTTTATTTCACATTAACTCACGTCATAACCATGGTATTATGATGCCTTTCTGTCCTACAATGCCTCAGGCGCAGGACTATCGCGATAGCTCTTTTTAGAGCTCATCAGGCCGCCATAGACTATCGAGCCCTCGAAGGCAAAAGCACAAAATGGAATTACAGAAACATCTACTCCGTTGCCTAATACCACGACGACACTGATGACTACTGACTTTCACTGGAAGCAATAATATGGATTTTAATACTTTCCCGCAAAGATGCATTGATATTAAATAAATTTCAGTAAAAAATAGTATGAAACCTTTTCTTGAAGGAGAACAAAAAAACGGAGAATTAGCACAATTCCCTGAAAAGATTTTTGACTAGTAACGGCTACTCGGAGAATATAGTTAGGACTCGTCGAGCGATTTCCGCGTAGCTCAACAGCCAGAGTGGCCAGTCCAAGACCCACAGCCTCCGACCTACTGGTAAAATTCGTTTATAGATATGTTTAACTCTGTTACCAGGCAATCCTATATGTCTCTTTAAAATATAATGTTTGTATTGTATTTCTAAACAATTGGGATGATTTAGGATGACACTATTGGCAACACTGAGCCAAATATTGTTACGTGTGAGCTAATATTACGATTAAGCGGCGACATGAGCGACTAATGTGGCGAATTTATAAAACTGAGTTATGGACCGCCTATTCGAAATAAAAATAACATACAACTTCTTGAGGATAAAACGATAATATAGATGATCTGGTCAGTATGATAATAAAACAGAAAAACTGGTAAATCTCCTTTACCCGGAACGTCGCTCGCTATGACTTTTTTTCCATTTGTTAGGAATAGTGAAGTGTGACTCAATTTAGTTCAGTACATAGTCACACTACATATGTGTTACATATATTGTCTTTTCAAACATTCTTATTGGGCGCCATTTTGTTATATCATTATATTGGATTACTACCAATATTTTACCGGTTTCTTTCTACTTATGCCACACTTGACTTTTGGGCATAATTTAAAAATTCAGTAAGTAGTTTATACATTGTCACATACCGCCACTTTGTTACGTCATGTTGAATTCGTACCAGTTTATTCCATTTTCACATTTAATTTTTGTGCAAAATTTAAAGTCACTTGAACAAGAATTTTTTACGTGCATTTTTTTTAATGTTATTTCGCCGCCATTTTGTTTCGCCATCTTAAATTCGTTCCACAACTTTATTTTTTTTTATATATATTTTATTTCTATATCACACTAAATTCTTTTTAGCCCGTCATTTTGTTTTCTTATCTTGGATTCATATCAAAATATTACCAGTTCATTCCTACGTAACACTTGATTTTTGTGCAAAATTTGAGGTAAATTTGATAACTAGTTTTTTTTGTAATATTTTTTTTAACATTGTTTGGCAAACGGCAATCTCCCAAAATATTACTAGGTCATCCCCAGATGACCCTTAATTTTTGACTAAAATTTAAAGTCAATCTGGTAAGTAGTTTTTAAGCTATGCCGCGAACCGACAAATAGATAGACAGACCGACAGACGGACCTAAGGAATTGATAAAGCATATTTTTTGGCATCTACAAACGCTAAAACGTGAAGGCATATCAAACCTAAGAGGGGATTTTTCATAATTACAAACATTTTATTTTTATTAACTCTATACCACAATTGGCACATAATTTGAAATCAATAATTCATTAAATAGTTTTTTAGGCTGAATTTTTAAATATTTTATTAAGCCGCCATTTTGTTCCGCCATCTCGGATTCGTACTAACATTCTACCAATTGATTTCAACGTAAGACTTCGATGTTTGTGCAAAATTTGAGCTAAATTGGATAAGTAGTTAACATAGAACGAAAGCTTTCACGGCTGTGGTCAATTAAGAAATCATGGGTCTTAGGATTAGAGACTGAATATTGTTCTAGAATTCAGTGTTCCGATCTCGTGAAGTGAAGATCCCTGAAAATGCCTCGTGCAATCGAAGACGAAACGTCGAAAAGCGATTCCATTTTGACACGGTCTAATCCCAAGAACCATGATTTCTTAATGGATAAGTAGTTCTTTAATAATATTTTTTTTTAATTCACTAAGCCGGCATTTTGTTTCGCCATATTGGATTTTTACCAAAATATCACCAGGGCATCCCCATATGACCTTTAACTTTTGTTCAAAATTTGAAGTCAATCGGGTAAGTACTCTTAAAGCTATACCCAAAACGCTCAGACAGCCAAACCAACAGACGGACCGACGGAACTGATAAAACATTATTTTTCGCATCTAGGAACGCTAAAATGTGAAGATATGTAAAACCTGATAGGGTGATTTTTTCACGATTACAAACATTTTATTCGGCCGGCATTTTGTTCGGCCATTTTGAATTAGTACCACAATTTTACTAGTTGATCTCTATACCACAATGAGTTATGGCACACAATTTGAAATCAATCCATCAAGCAGTTTTTTCGGGCGGAATTTTTAAATATTTTATTGAGCCGCCATTTTGTTCCGCCATCTTGGATTCGTACCAAAATGTTACCAGTTGATTCCAACATAATACTTAAAATTTGAGATAAATTGGATACCTAGTTTTTTAATAATAATTTTTTTAACATTTCGCCATATTTGATGTTTACCAAAATGTTACCAACTCATCCCCATATGACCCTTTATTTTTGATCAAAATTTAAAGTCAATCGGATAAGTAGTTTTTTAGCTATGCCGCGAACAGACAGACAGACACACCGACGGAATTGAGAAAACAAACAAACAAAGTCACAAGTAAAAAAGAAAAAAGATACACGATTGTAAGACCAACATCCTCTTTACGGAAAATCAGTAAATACTGAATGATCAGTAATCAGAAATTGTCAAGGGATATCTGCATCTAGAAGAACACATCACTTTAAATAGAACATAGAAAGTAATATATTCGTATGGACAGCTTAACATTTGCTTTTTACTACAACTAAAATTAAAAGAATACTCTTCAGTTTTTAACAATTTAAGGAAACTATTTAATACTAAAATATTAATATTAGCATGTAAAGTAAGTGCCAGTAATATCGAATTTGCTATTAAACATTAGTAAGTGAATATACGTTAATAATCCAAATGAAAGCAATATCGGTGACATTTTGATTTTGTTATTGAAATTTAACTCGTAATTGAGTAAAAAAGGTAAAAAACATGTCAATGGTTTATACATACCGCATCGGCGATCTGGTAATAATTTTTGTTATTAAAATAACTAATTCTAGAGCTGCTTGGCACAACTTTTCCATGTTGTGGTTCTATCCAAACTTCTGTGATCATTTGAAGTTCCGCTTCCATTTCAGAGACAGGTTCAACTTCTTCATCTGAGCCACTTAAAAAATCGTCTCCCCAATTGTAACATGGTGGAAATAAAACATACTGAATTACACAGCTGGAATTCGGTTCTAAACAGACTTCTAAAACCATGGTAACAATGCCCGATGAGGAGTAGGCAAAATGGTACCCTTCTTTTAATCGTGTCCTGTAAATTAAAGTATCTTTTGTGTCAGGATCCCGCAGGATATAAAACATTAGTATTCTTAAAACCAACCTTGCAGCATCAGCATATCACACAAACTACATCGTCTATAAACATATTTACAACCTAACATAACTAGTATTTGCTTACCTGGTCAGTGTGTTTAAAATTCTGGATATAGATGTGTCTGGTAATCGAGGATTTGGCGGATAACTGGCACTCCATATCCATCTTTTGTGAAAGAGATAACGCGATAAAGTCGTAAAAAGAGATCCGGACACTGGGGAAGAAAAACAGCTGGAGCTATCAGGAGGCTGGGTACCATCCGGAAATACTACAGTAGTATAAGTGCTTGGGACCCTTTCATATCGAATTAGAATCTTCTCCAACGGCTTTTGAAGAAGAACGCAACAGGATGGTTCGTTGGCTTTAGGTATGTAGGAAAGCAATGACAACTCTGCCTTCAAATCATCACAGATCTAGAATATTCCATCATTAATTGCATAGCGATTTATAAGTAATTAGTGATGGGCACCCGAAACATGCCATTTTCGGAAACTTTCCAGTTTTGGAAACTTTACGGGAAGAAAAAACGGGTTTGAAATTTTCCTTTTGAAACTTTCCATGGAATATACCTAAAAAATCCCACAGACGTTGTACATTTTTTAAATTTGTCTCTGGTTTAGTGACAAATTTCAAAATGGAAGTGAAATATTTGAAATTCTTTTGGTATTTTTATTATATTGTTGGTGACAACGGAACTACTACCCAGATTCGCATTTTTCCACCGGAAACGATTAAAATTTTGCTATTTTGAATGGCAGCCCTGCAGTGGCGGCTCGCCAGAGGACGCGGGCGAAGCGTCGCTTCACCTACATTTTCCAATCCATTCACTTAAAAATAAAAATATTTTTAAAATATTAAGCATTTTATAATCTACATTTTTATTATAAAAATGTAGTAAGTTTCATATAAATTCACATTATTTACTTAATTATACCATTATTTTCTATCAAAACTAGTTCGTTATATACTCAAAAAATTATAATGACCAAAAACGTAGCGCGCTGAACACCTTTTCATAAGAGCGACCCGTTGAGGAATCACAATCAGCAGTAACAATTTCTGCATCAAACTCTCCCCGTCCGCCAGCTTTCGCGCTTAGATTTGTTTACGGCAGTTGCTATGGCAAGGCAATGGTAAATATCCGTAAACCAAAGTTGGTAGCGGCATAAAACTTGTTCGCTTGTTATAGAATTAATGTAAATTAGTGCGTTCGGATCATCCGAGGCGAAAGCAGTTTTGCATCAATCGAATCGAAATTAGCTTTAAGATATAGGTACATAACTGCTTTTTAAGAACAAAAAATACATTTAAAATCTTATAAATTCATATTATTTCCCCTAAGTATTAAAAACGCTCCAAAGCTATGGATAATTAATGCCTGCGGCGCTGTGCACCTGGCTACACTGCGCTTCACCCGTTCTGAAATCCACGAGCCGCCACTGCAACCCTGGTATATTTTTCCATATTCTAAAATATTTTAATGTAACATGTCCGATACCTAAACTTAATAGATTTTGATTTATATTTGAATTTTTCAAAAAAACGAAGTGCGCTACGACCAAAACAAAGGATGCAATCAAGGCACTCTAGGATGGCAGAATAAAAAAACTAAAGTTAACGATATTCAAAAAATCGATATTTTTTTAACTAACCTACAACCATAAGACTTTCACTACCCAATCCTACTTTTTTACCTTCTATCCGTTTATATCCCCATTTTTCATTTTCAAACAACGGATATTTTTTTTGTTATACATATTGGGTTTGTTAGAATAATCATACTAGCCGTGCCACTGTCACAGGTTGCTATGGTATTTAAAAACAATTGAATTTTTAACTTATTTATTTACCTGTGAGTTTTACCCTATTCTGATTCATTTGGACTTTACAAAAGAAACGAAGTATGCTGAGGCGAAAAGACATGATTAAATTTATATTTCAATCTCTGGTTTTTTAAGAATGTATTTTATTATTTTACTTTATTACATAGATAGGTATAGGTAGGTACATGATTAATAAGTATAATATATAAATAGAATTAAGATTTTCACTTTTTTCTTGAATACAGGTCTCACACTTTTCTTGTAATAGTTCTAATAATTCTTTTTTAACTACACCGAAAATCTAGATGTTTCTTAAAACATCTAGATTTTTCTTTGAGATGGCCCCCGAAAAAAATCTAGGGGCGTTAAATCTAGGAAACGGGTTGGCCACCTCACAGGCCCATTCCATTGGTCTTCAAACCTGTAATTTAAATAGTTCACACAAACCCTTGCATTATGATGAGGCGGCGCGTGAGTGAGAATTTGGGCAAGAGGTAAATTGTTGAAATAAAGATCTCGTCCCTAAAATACCTAGCCATAAATTAACACCGGAGCGTTCTTGAAAAGATCCTTCCCTGAATAGATGTTGATTTTCATTCGCCCAATATCTCACATTGTTCTTGTTAAATATTATCAGATTCGTGAAGCGGGACTCATCAGAAAACAATATCATGCTACTAAAGTTATTATTATGGTTATAATTCTCCATAAATCATCGGCAATACTTAACTCGCCTAGCAAAGTCGTTAACTAAAGTGTTGGTGGATTGGTATCCGTAGGGTTTATACTTGTTTTCTTGTACTTTCCCTAACTCGCTAACTCCGATTTTATTTTCAATTTCACGCGTAGAAATTTTGGGATCAGCATTCATACATGCCAGGACGTTTATTTCAGCCTCTTTAAATGTTGTACCAGCCACGGAAAATAAGCGTAGTTGTTGTTTCTAGTTGGTTTCTATCGGGGTATCGTTCTGCATAGTATTTGAGCCTACCTTTTATTTTGCACTCACCATAAACGAGAAGCATATCTATTTGTTCAGCTCTTGTAAAACTTCGCATTTAAAAAAAAATACAAAAAGATTTTACATTACACCAAAATAAAGCACGAAAATTTACAAAAATTTGCAACAATCTGCCAAATTCACAAATAATAAATAAGGTTACCTGTCAAAATTCAATTGTTTTTAAATACCATAGCAACCTGTGGCAGTGGCATGTCTATTATGATTATTCTAATAAACCCAATAGATATAACAAAAAAATATTATCCGTTGTCTGAAAATGAAAAATGAGGATATAAATGGATAGATGATAAAAAAGTAGGAACATGGGCTGTAAGTTACCGTTTTCGCACAAAAATCGGTGAAAATTTTAAAATCGTCATATCGAAAATAACGATTTTCGAAAATTACATTATATACATATATATATATATATATATATATATATATATATATATATATATATATATATATATATATATATATATATATATATATATATATATATATATATATATATATATATATATATATATATATATATATATATATATATATATATATATATATATATATATATATATATATATATATATATATATATATATATATATATATATATATATATATATATATATATATATATATATATATATATATATATATATATATATATATATATATATATATATATATTTATACAATGAGGGCATAAAGTCTGGAAACCTTGATATATGACAAAAACTAAACAAGTTGGGTTATAAAGTTTCATATAAAAGTTGTATAGTTCCTTACGGTTAATGATTCAAAAATGTCTTGAAATATACAGGGTGTTTTAAAATCAAGTTACACGCCAAAACTTCAGAATCTCTAATGGAACACCCTGTATATTATTTCATTTTAAGAATCTACATGAAATTCTGATCATATTTTATTAAGTATACCCTATCCCTAAAGTCAACTGTTTTTGAGATAAAAAAATGAGAAAATGGAAATTTGGCTTTAAGCAAAATTAACTCATTTCCCTATACATAGTGAAACCTGGTGGATTATTTTAGAACTCCCATAGAAACTGTCATGTACTGACAATAAACTGTGTCAATTTTTAACATATTGTTGGAGAGTTACTTTTTTCCTGATAAAAATGCTTTCAGAGAGAGAGAAAGAATAGCGATTCTTATGATGTTTGGATGGGGAGATCGCCAAAGAAATCTTGACGAAGTATGTGAACTTTTTAATAATACGCATCCCGAGCGAGAGCAATTGCAAAATCCACAGTTAGCAAAATTATCAAAAAAATTCGTGATCATGGTTGTGTAAAAGATCTTCCCAGGACAGGTAGGCCAAAACTAGATGATGATATGAAATTGAATGTTTTACTCAGTTATAACGAAAATCCACATTTACCTACAAGTCGAGTAGCATTAGATTTAAACCTTAGTCAATCATCGGTAAAAAATATTCTGCACACGGCAAAGTATCATCCCTACAAAATAAGATTAATCCATGAATTAAATGAAGACGACTTTGACCGCCGACTTGAGTTTTGCGAAAGTATGCAAGAGCGGTGCAACCTGGATCCATTCTTTTGTAGAAATATTTTATTTTCCGATGAAGCCACCTTTTTTCTTAATGGTACTGTCAACCGACAAAACTGTAGATATTGGTCTACAGAGAATCCCCATTGGGCTCAAGTGGCTCATACGCAATATCCCGGGAAAATCAATGTTTGGGCTGGAATATTTCAAGATAGAATTATAGGTCCCTACTTTTTCGACGTAAATTTAACCGGCGAAATTTATCTTGATTTTTTACAACTCGAGTTGATTCCTGCCTTAACTCAATTGTATCCAGGTAATGAGCCCGATATGCCTACTGCAGCAATGTGGTTCCAACAAGATGGAGCCCCACCTCACTACGCGCTACCTGTTCGGCAGTATCTCAGTGAAATATTTCCTAACAGGTGGATAGGACGTCGTGGTCCCTACGAATGGCCGGCCAGGTCTCCGGACTTAACTCCCCTAGATTATTTTCTGTGGGGATATTTAAACAGCAAAGTTTATTTGAACAGACCTCCTAATATCGATGCGCTGAAAAATCGTATAAGAGATGAAATCCTACCTACTTTCATTCGAAATCTACAACAAGAGTTCATCAATCGATTAGGATATTGTCAGGAAGTGAACGGACAACAGTTCCAGCATTTATTACATTAAAACGCATCATTTAGAATTTTAGACTATCGTTGTTAATCGTTATTAAAAAAATTTTGTAAAACAGTTTTCTCATTTTTTTATCTCAAAAACAGTTGACTTTAGGGATAGGGTATGCTTAATCAAATATGATCAGAATTTCATGTAGATTCTTAAAATGAAATAATATACAGGGTGTTCCATTAGAGATTCTGAAGTTTTGGCGTGTAACTTGATTTTAAAATACCCTGTATATTTCAAGACATTTTTGAATCATAAATCGTAAGGAACTATACTTATATATATTTCATATAACTTTTATATGAAACTATTTTACCCAACTTGTATAGTTTTTGACATATCTCAAGGTTTCCAGACTTTATGCCCTCATTGTATATATATATATATATATATATATATATATATATATATATATATATATATATATATCCATTTTTCTTTTCTTAGGATGATTCAAACAATGTAAACCTATTTTATATTAAAAAACTGTCAAATTCGATGAGAGTTATTCTTACAAGAACCAAATTTAGAGGAGAAAGTTTCCGGAAGTTTTCTTGGAAAGGTTTCCGGAATTTTCTCAAAGGAAAGTTTCCGAAGGGTTGTAGGAAAGTTTCGAGGAATTTTCAGCAAGTGGGAAGTTTGCCCATCACTAGAAATAATATTACATGTCCTATCGTGATGACATTAGCGCCAGAATTACTTACTTCATGTCTATATTGACCAGGCGTATTTGTTGAAAATCCAAGATTTAGCACAGCACTGGGAAATTTTGAACTAACCCTAATGATACAGAATCCTATGGGTGGTTTATCAGGTTCCGAATAAAGTAATCTGAGGTAAGTATGGTTGTCAATAAGTACAAACGATGCCCATTCTGCTAACATACCATATAATGCAACTACGGCTTGCCGACATTGAACAACCTAAAAAAAGGTAATTACAAGAGACTGTTTTAGATCCACCTTTTTGGCAATAAAAGTCAAACGCAAAATAAAAACAATAAAGGTTACTGAATTATATGTTGATATTGTTTGCCTCACGTTTTCTTATGAGATACGTAATAAATAGTGATGTGACATTTCAAATTAAAAATAACTGATACTCCTGTTTTTGAAATATCCTGTAACATCCGGTTATGACATTCCATACAGATAAATTATACATATTATATTCGGTATCCATAGAATACCGAAATCGAGTGTTACCAAATTCTCTAACTACGATGTTTAATTTATATTATAAAAAGGAGTAGATAAAGAGAAATAAATCAAATAGTGCCAGTGAAGTTACAGGACCTGCAGTTAAAGACATTTATTAACTTTGCTTTGATTAGGCTAATTTTCTTTCTCCATCATACTGTAATAAAGTAGGACTCTAACTATCTTCCAAATAAATAACCAAAATTTGATAAAAGTTGGATAGGCGGTTTTGGCTAAATATGTATATCTGAACATACAAATTCGGACAGGAGTTGGCGAGATGTATGGTGAGTGTAATTGGACCGTTACTACTTAAAGAGTACAAGTTCCTGCCACCCTGCTCCCTGGTGATATTCGTCTCGAGAATTTCGTTTACCCTCTTTCTGGCTAACGCATGACTGGAGCTTTCTTTATCTACTTTTATACCGTACAAAATTATGTAAAATGTAAGAACAAATCTATTTTTCACACACATCCACTATATTTTTTGAAAAACAAGTAACATATTTCGCTACACAGTAGCTTCCTACGTACATCTCGATGAATAAACTTAAGAGTAAAGGAATATAATATAACTAGGTGTAATACAACGATTCGGAAATTTTAAAGATATAAAAGTCTGGGAATGTTTAAGAACTATCTATAAACTTAAACTACCTAAAATTATTGAAATTATTTAACAGAGGTGAATTATTGCGTTCTACCTGATCGTTTAACAAACAATTTGAACGATTGAGCTTATTTATTTCTAGAGACTCCACCATATTCAATTTATGACCCTTATTTTCATTGTGTAAAATTTTAAAATTTGTATCAAAGGTATGAACGATCTCAATTAAGTAGTCTGCATAATTTGGACTCCGTTTTTCCCTTGATAAAACATTTATAGTGCTCGTCTATACTTATATACGTTTTGTCACAATCTCCACAATTTAGTTGCTATACCTAATTGTTCACGTTTATCAGATTTTGTTTTATTATTTGTTATGTACTTACTTAAAGAATTATTGGTTTTATATGCTGTTCTAATATCTAAACCGTTTAGAAATTTATCTCTTTTAGAGCTAGAATTACCTATATATGTAATAACTTTGTATGCAGTTGTATTTACATTGATATTAGGGTAAATCATATTTATAATTTGTTATATAACTTTTTTTGCAGAATTTTATCAATTATATAATATCATTACATAAATCAGATTTAAAAAAGGAATTAGGAAATCATCGACCAATTGCCTTGACAAGCAATATTAGTAAAATTGTAGAGAAATGCATTAAATTCCTATTTGATAAGTAAAAATATCCTATCAAGTTCCCAATATGGGTTCAGGCAGGGCATGAGTACTGAAGACGCGGTGTTAAGAGTGGTGGATCACGTCTCACGCTGTTTTGATGGAGGTAAAAAGTGCCTGTTGGTGTTTTTGGATCTCAAAAAGGCCTTTGACACTATATCACACCGTATATTGCTGAGCAGGCTGTACAACATTGGATTATCTACAGAATAGGACACAACAAGCAAGGTGACACTATACAGTTCTAGGACAACCCCTTTTTACAATTTTTATATACCGTCTAATTCGTATATTACCAAGAGGTACTACTGTGGGTTACGCTGATGATACCGTGCTCCTGTTTCTGGGTGAGATGTGGGACATTGCATTTGGAGAGCCGATGAAGCAATGAGGACTGTAAAAGTGTGGTTAGACTTCAGTTTGTTGACTCTTAATGTAGATAAATTATTTCATGTGCTTTACATTAACTAACAAAAATTATCCAATGAAAGAATTTATAACAAGACAGGATTCACAGTGTGGTGGTCCAAATGTGTGTAAATTAAAAATAGGTTCTAAGGTAAAAATTAAATATTTAGGTATATATTTTGACCCATATCTTAAATGGCTTAACCATATGGGTTACTTAGCGACTAAAATAATACAAATGTATTATAAATTCTATCAAATACGACAGTGGCTACCCAGGAAATATTTGTTTTATGTATATCAATCATTAGTTAAGTCAGTGTTGAATTATTGTGTCAGCTATTAGGGATATGTGTCTCCGACGATTCCCAATCCGCTAATAGTGACTCAAAAGAGAATAACCAAAATAATTTTGTTTAAGGACATCCAATACCCTGTCGAAACACTTTTTCAGGAATCTAAGATTTTAACATTCACTCGACTCTCTATTAAGTCCGTTATCCGAATACTACTGAATAGAAAAATACGTATCTTTTGAGTTGACCATATTACCACTACAAGAATGATAACGAATCAATAAGCCGATATTACAGGCGTTCTATTTACATCAACTCAAAAGTCAGTGTACAATAAAATATATAACATTTTGCCTTTCCATCTTAGAAGCAAACCATTTAATACAGTAACACATAAAGTGGTAAAATGGTTGATAGAGAATCAGATCAATAACTTTTAATGTTTCCACGATTCTATTTATATTTATATCACTTTGCTTTCTATTTGTTTGTTTGCCTTTGTTAATTTGGGTATTAAATTGTTGAAATATTTTTCTTTGGTTAATAATTTAAAAGTTATGTACGCACACTTTGGGAAAATTGTGCATAACGCATATTTTTTTGTTAACTATTATTTTTATTTAATAAAATAATTTGAACTTGAATTTCAATAATATTAGATGTGTAAATAATTTGAGAAATGTATATCGTAGAACTGCAAAAGCACAAAATTGTCCACTTTACAGGATACTTCAATTACTAAAATAATACAGTTTTATCCAACACTAAGAAAAAACGTAAGATACTTTTATCTATTAAATAGATTTGTGCAAACGTTATTAATATTGATAAAATCTACCTGGTATCTTTGAGAAGAACAACTCGACATATGCAGGCTAGTCGGCAAAGGAGTATCATGAGTTAAAATCAGCGATATTTTGTGAGTATGGAACCACTTCCTCCAGTGATTGGTCTCCATTTGACTAATACCTTGCCAAATATTCACAAATTTCAAACAATAGTTGTCTCTAAAACAGAAGTCACAAATAAGTGTAAAGCAAAAAACTCAAAATCACCACATAATGAGAAAATGGCTAAAATTGATGGGCAATAACGATTAATATGAAGGCAATCGCAGTCTGGTTTTCCACGCCTGACAATCAAATTGAAAAAAGCTGTTTGTCGGGAACTCATCTCGAACATCTGGTAATTATTTTTGTTTTGGGCCGTAAAATTAGTTTAAACTCTAGTATGGTATATTTATCTGGTCAATAACAAAGCTTAAACTTTAGATATGTTATAACATTGAATTGTAAAATCCCCCTTGGTTAATGTCACAATGAGTAACACTTAAGAAATCATGGTTCTTGGGATTAGACCGTATCAAACTTTAATCGCCTTCCTACGTTTCGCCTTCGATTGGACGGAGCATCTTCAAGGATCTTTACTTCACGAGATCGGAACACTGAATGAGCTTGGAGAGACCTAGGCCGGCTATTTATAGTTGAACTATGTTCACTGTAGGTATCTGTTCGTATGTGTTGGTTTTCTATATACAGAGTGTCCTAAGGAACAATCCCCTTTCCTTTGTATAAGAACATCTAAACAGGGAACCGTGCTTTGTGATACAATTTCCATTGTAGATTTTATATTATTATATATTAGGAAAATATTGGCCACCACTGGTGGTGGAGTCGTCTCCATTAAAGCCAAAATCGTTCAGATATGTAGGCAACACTTTTGTAATATGACCGCATGATCCAGAAAATCTCCCCGTGTTTCTTGATCATCTAAATCAACAACATACTAACATAAAATTTACAATGGAAATCAAATCAGAAGGCACGATTCCCTTTCTAGATGTTCTTGTACAAAGGAAGGGGGATGGTTCCTTAGAACACTTTGTATATAGAAAAACAACACATACAAACAGTTCCCTAAATGCAAATTCACATCATCATCCGGCAGAAAAACAATCTTTAGTTTTAACTCTTTGGTTTACAGACCAAAATTCTCTACAATCGGTAACAGAGCAGCTGACCCAAGCTTTAAGAGGGAACGAATATTGCACTGAGGATATAAGGCGATCAATTAGAAAATATAATAATCCCACTTCCCGAAATGAAATCAAACTATCTAGATATTCTTTTAAAAAGGAAACGGGATGGTTCCTTAGAACACTGTATATATAGAAAACCAACACATACGAACAGATACCTAAATGCAAATTCACTTCATCGTCCGGCACAAAAACAATCAGTTATTAATTCTTTGGTGTATGTACAGTCCAAAATTCCTTACAATCGGAAACAGAGAAACTGACTCGAGCTTTACGAGGGACTGAATATTGCATTGAGGATATTAGACTCCACTAAATAAAATTAAACTAATATACCGATAGGAGATGTAATTCTTCCATTTATACATGGAACCACAGAAGAGATTACAAGATTACTTCGCCGGTCCAACATACGTACAATCTCTAACACACAAGAAAATTAGACAATGTCTGAGATCGCGAAAGGACATTATTCTTTTTCAAACAGAAGGAGTATATGCGATTCCTTGTTCCTGTGGTGATGTCTATATTGGAGAAAATGATCCACATCGACTAGGCTTAAGGAACATGAACGATGTACAACATTCCACTGGTAAATGTAAAAGAAACCAAAGTTTTGCATCAGTCTCGGGATTCTATAAACGGAAAATTAGAGAATATATCGAAATGTATAAGCATCCTAACAATTTTAACAGGGATATGGGCTTCAGTCTACATCATATATGGAAACAGATCGTTATACAGCGTTATGGTTTGGTGAACACAGCTCGACTATAAATAGCCGGCCTAGGTCTCTCCTAGCGATGGAAACTATCGAATGAAATGGACTATCGAACAATTAGTAATCATTCATAATCAACTATCGAACGATTTTATTCGAATAAATTCATTCGTTTACTGGATTTTACTTTATAGATTACGGGACTCAAGTATATATCTCTTGATTTGGTTATTCTTAACTAAATTGATGGGTATGAGTTGTTCCCATGTGACTGTTTGGAGTGCTTGGAACCATCCATAATATTGATCCTTCGAAAAGTCTTAATAAAAAAGATGAAACCTTGGAAAGATTATAATTTGGTTTATTGGTTTTTATTATTATAGCACTCCGCTATTTTGCTGTTTAATTTCTAAAAATCTAACCAACGAGATAGAATGAGTAGTCAACATTTTTAGTCTCAATTCTACTAAAGTTTTTTCATAAAAACGTAGTCTCCTTTAGAATTTATGGAAAAGAAGATTTTCATTAGGGTATTGTCTCAAGTATTAACGACAAAAAAATAATAAATAAATAATTTAAACACGAATAAGTTTATATTGGAAGAAAATTACCTAACACAAAATGATCGCTTAATACATCGACCGACAATTATAAATACCGTAACTGGACTGACGATTATCTTTTTTTTTTAAACTTCTACACGTCACCCCTTCTTTTGTTGAGTAATAATATTCATATCTAACAAAAAAAACACAGCCGGTCGTTCCGTTGAATCATCATGAAGCAGGTACCGAATCTTAAACGTCTTTGTTGTTAGATCTGTTTTTGTGATATCCTAATCCACTTAGGAGTGAATTACAAAACGAGACTACGGAATCGCCTTTTTAAAAAATGTTTATTTCAAAAATACAAGTTATTTAGAAACAAAAATAAAATGTTTTACGTCGATGCTTTCAACTGACTGGCCTCGCGTCGCAGAAATTCGCATATATTAGCGGTCATCTAATATGCAGTGTCAGCAGGTTCCTTGGTTGGATGGTCAGATAACTCCTCCCTTCTTAGATTTAACTAACCCTGATAGGGGGTAGTTCAATGAGTTGGCTCGGATTCGGTTCTGTTGTGGTTGTGGTTGCGGTCATCTTTTTCAAACATCTATTTCGGATAAAATATCTAAACAAAAAATATCCAAAAATAGTTAGAAAAAGGGTGTATATAAAAATTGTCCATAGGCTTGGAAATTTCGAAATTCGGTCGAAAAGTTCTGGGACATGATTTTCTTCAATTTTGTTATTGATTTTGTGAAGTTCGTCTAATTTGATTTCTTGTAAATGGAAGCTCAAATTCAGGACGGGAAAGTCTTGTTCAGGTGTATCTTGGAAGTCCGGGAATAGGATGGGTTGCTTATTAGTATCGACGTCGTTTTGATTATTGATAATCGACATATCGTTGATTTTTGCTTGGCATCCTGTTGGAAGGGTCAACATATAGCTTCCATGTAGTTTTTGGCGTTCTTCTTGGGAGTCACATTGCAGTTCTACTAGTTCGGTATTTGGCAAAACTACAATCCATTGATTGGAATTATCCAATTGACTTATTACAGGTCGACTTATTGTAACGTCGATTTGTTGGCAGGTAGAAGTGCTTTTTGTGGTCTGTAAGAGCTGTACTTCGCAAGGACTTTTTGAAGTGATCTCTGTGAGGTCTTCTTTTTTGCAAAGAAATAGGTTGGGCACAACTTCTTGGCAAGGGTCCGGACGATGAGTAAAGTACAATTGATTTTTAAGTAAATATTTGTTCCGCGGTATAACAACCTTAAACAGACTCTGATGCTCAATTGGTATAGAGTACAAGTGATAATAAGAAAAACTATTTGGATTGGTTACTGGAATTCGTAATAAATATGTTACACGGTTATTTAGGGTAAAACAGTCGACGTCTATAATATTTTCGAATAAAAATATATTTTCTAGGTTAGTGGGCAAAATTAAATGTTTTGAACCTACCATTTTTTCGAGTTTTTTGAGTTCATTTAAAAGATCTTTGGTTTGAATTATGCTCGGGTGAAATATTTTAAGCTTTGCGAATGTAACGGAGTTTTCAACATCTTGTAAAATGGAATCGATTATTTCGTACAAGTTAATAATTTGATCAAGAGTGTCTTTAATAAAATACATGTTCTCTTTGTACGTTGTTTTTTGTACAATATAACTTATTTGTTTTATTTTACCCTCGAGAAGTTTTTCATTTTGGCTTATTTTTTGAATTGTTGTGTTAAAACTCGTAATGACGCTTGTTGAAATCTGATTTAGGTTACGTATGTTATTACTTAATAATTTTTGGTTTCCTTGTAAGTTTTTTATTAGGTTTTCATAGCGAGCGCCATCTTCCGCATCTAAGTTTCCCGTTACAGCCTTAAAAACAGACCCTGCAGCATTAATTAATCCTCTTTTATTTCTTAATGGATGGGGTAAAATTTCTTTAATTTTATTTTCTACGCGTTCTTGAGAAATTGCAAGAATTTTTAAGTAATTAGATGATTCGGCATAGTATTCTTTATGTATAATTAATGAATTTGTAATATTTTTTGATTTTGCGTTTAATTTATTAATTTCAGATATTATTGGATTTAAGTCATAATAGTGAATTAAGGTATACGTGTATTCTGTAAGTTTAGCTTGTCCTAGCTTAATCGGCACGATTCCTGGGTTGTCGTCTAGTTGTCTGATAATAATTTTTTCTCTGTCTCCGATAACGGCGGCGACCAGGCTGAAATATAATACGTTTGTTTTAGTCAAAGCTGTAAGTTCTCCTTAAAGGTCGTTTTAAGTTGTCCATGTGAATTTTAGTACGAAGTTGCGTCTGTATTGTCTTACGGTTTTTATTTACAGATTTAACTTTGGTCGGTTTTTCGAATTTGTCAGCAAGTTTTTGTCTAACATGCTTCTTAACGTAAACGTCTTGATTTGGTTCAAATAGTTCAGTGTCGTCTCGGTTTTCATTTATTTTAGATATTACCTTTTCTTTCTTTTGTATTAATTTTTGATTTATATTGGCATACATAAGTTGTGATTTTTCTTTATGGTTATTGACATAATCTGTTAAAAGTAATTGGTTTATTTTAATATCAAAAGGATCATTATTTGTAGTATGACCATTTATAACATCAATTGGCTTAAAATTAGTGGAAGAATGAATTGAATGGTTATATGCAATAATGGCATAAATCATTTTTTGACTTATTGGTGTTTTACTAAAGGTTTGGTTATTTAGTAATCTTATATGCTCTGCTAAAGTAGAGTGGAGCCGTTCAACGGGCCCGTTTGATTGCGCATGACTAGGAGAGCAAAAGTGTACCTTTATTTTATGTAAATTCAAAAGTTCTGTCACTATTGTGTTCTTGAACTCTGTGCCATTGTCAACAATTATTTGTTTGGGAATACTATGATGTGAGAAAAATATTAAAAGTTTGTCTACGATTTCTGTAGCAGCGAGGGATTGCAAAGAATATGCTTGAGCATATTTTGAAAAACTATCTATTATTGTCAAAAATTTGGTCTGTTCGAGTGTATAAGTATCTAAATGTATTATCTCGAAGGGTTTTAAAGCAGTTGGTGTTACGTTCATTTTTATATTGATAGGATGTCGTTCATATTTACTTAATTGACATGTCTCACAATCATTAATGTAAGTTTGAACAGAATTTTTTAAGTTCGGCCAATAATAGCGTTCCTTTATTTTGCTCAAAGTCTCATCAATACCGCGATGGTTTGTTTTTGACTCGTGGTAATTTTTAATTATTTCTGGTATGTCTCGTTTGTCTGTAGCGTCAATAAGTTTTGTCAGGCAGCGCTTAAATTTTAGCGAAGGCCATTTGAATGTTTTTCTAATTACTTCGCAGAAAGGCTCGTACATTTCTGCATTCTCAAAATATAAATGATATTGTTTATCAGGTATGATTAATTCTTTAATAAAGGTTAGGATATCATTTTCAAAATTATTTTCAGAAATTTGAACAGAGATTTTCCGTTTTTTCTCGAATAGTATTGTCGTCTTAGGTCGTGCAGGTGAATGAAATACAGAGGAAAGTATTATCTGATTTGATCCGTAGTTTACTGGAATATCGTAAATGGGAATTCCTACTATAGGGTCTTCACTCTGGTTTGTATGTACTGTCATGTTGTCGTCGGGTGGTTCGTCATCAGCTGTTTGATTATTTGTGGTGTGACCGACCTCACGCGCGGGTTCATTGTCATCTGCTTGTGCAATGGTCGATATTTGGTCTAAATTTTCATTTGAGGTTGTTTCCTCTAAAGATTTATTAAAATTTTCTACGTATGATTTTAGTGAAAAAATGTCTTTAGTTTCTTTGGTATGCAACTCGATTCTAGAAAGTGCGTCCGCGTTGGTATTCAATTTACCCCGTTTGTAGATAATGTTGTAGTCGAACTCATCAATTTTTATTCTCCAGCGTAGTAATTTAGAACTGGGATCCTTTTGGTTCATTAGCCATTGTAGGGGTTTATGATCTGTAATTAAATTTATTTTTCTTCCAAAAATATATGGGCGAAAATACTTTGTGGCCCACACAATTGCCAAAAGTTCTTTTTCGGTGGTACTATAGTTCCTTTCTGAATCATTCAAAGTTCGCGAAGCATACGCGATCGGTAAGTCTTGTCCTATTGGTCCTTGTGATAACACAGCACCAACTGCCACATTGCTGGCATCCGTCGTTAAATTAAATGTCTTGGTAAAATCAGGGTATTGAAGTATTGGTTCGTTTATTAGCAGATTTTTACATAATTCAAAGCATTCAATAAATTCTTTGTCATGTTCGATTTTTGCACCCTTTTTAAGACACTTTGTGAGTGGTTTCGTAACTCTAGCAAAGTCTTTTATGAACCGTCTGTAGTATCCAAGTAAACCTAGAAAGCCTTTTATCTGTTTTGTTGTTTTTGGTATTGGAAATTCTTTGATTGCTTTTATTTTGTCAGGGTTTGGTTTAACGCCATCTGCCGTGACGACATGGCCTAAATATGCCACTTCTTTTCTTAAAAATTCCGATTTATCTAACTGGATTTTAAAGTTAGAATCTCTTAACCTTTGAAAAACGCATTTTAGCCGTTCTAAATGTTCCTGTAATGATGTTGAGAATACAATTATATCGTCAAGATATACAAGGCATTTTTCATTTTGAATTCCTCTCAGGATATTATCCATGACACGTTGAAATGTCGCGGGTGCGTTTTTCAACCCGAAGGGCATTCGAAGAAATTCGTAATGTCCATTTTCTGTGTTGAATGCCGTTTTCTCGATGTCATCTTCGTGCATTTGGATCTGGTGAAATCCACTGGCTAAGTCTAGGGTACTAAAGTACTGACATTTTCCCAACTTATCTAATAGATCGGTTATATTCGGGAGAGGATACTTATCATCTAAACTCTTAGAGTTTACACCCCTTAGATCGACTACTACCCTGTATCTTGGCTTCCCTGAGGCATCTAGCTTCTTGGGTACCACCCAAATGGGTGAACTCCACGGAGAGCTACTCGGTCGTATTATTTTTTGATCTAGCATTTTCTTTATTTGTTTATCTACCTCTTGCTTATAAATAAAGGGGTAGCGATACGATTTAGAATAAACCGGGATTTCGTCTGTGGTTCTTATGCGGTGTTTAATTTCATTTGTAAATGTTAAAGGTTCGTCTTCGTTATAAAAAATGTCTGAATACTCATGAATTAATTTTAAAAGCTTTGCTTGTTCTTCTGAATTTAAATGGTTTGTTCTAAATTTTGAAAAATCCAAATTTTTTAATTCGGAACAATCGTTAAAATTATTTAAATTTATTTCTTCATATTCACTCGCATAAAAACGTTCTACGCTTATGGGTTGTGAGAAGTCTAAGGTTACTTCTTCACAAGTATTGTTGAGAATTGTTGTTATCGCAAAACCATTTTTTGCAACAGTTAGACATTCCGGTATCTCGCAATTGTGATACCTTTGGTGTGGTATTATGATATCACCGTTCCTTACCGATGTTTTTACTTGTATTACTTGTTCGACACGTGGGGCGATTGTAATAAAATTTAACTCATTTTGCGTTTTGTGAAAACGTAATTTAATTCTAGTATAAGGTGTAACTAATAAGCCTTTATCAAAGTCGAGGTTAGCTTGAAGTATTTTTAAATTGTCAAGTCCGATAAGTCCGTCAAATATATTATGAAATTTAAATAGATAGAATTTCAAATCTTTTTGTTCCGGCAAATTAAAAATGTTTGATGAGGGAATTAAGGCACTATATTGATGGGCTGATTTTTGGAAAACGGTCGAAACTATAAAAGGATCATTTATTATATTATTTGGGTAAATTTTTTTTGCAAGATTCGGATCGATAAAAGATCTTGTTGAGCCTGAATCAATAAGAAATTTTAGGTTTGTTTCTGGGAAAATTATATAAGATAACTCACTAGGATTTGACATATTGAATGATATTAATTGAGGTTCTAAGGTTTTTTGTTGTCTGGAGGAACCTTGGTAAAATTTTCGCGGTCAGTTTGTTCTTCGTAATAATTCGTATTTTCTAGAAAGTCAGAGTCAGGTAATGTCACAATAGGATTATTTTCTGAATCATATTCGTAAAATTCGGTCTTTTGGGCGTAATAATTTTGATCACAATACACATTCTGATACGGGTCGTATGTGCTAGAATGTGGACATTCTTCATACGAATATTGTTCATAATAGGGCATGTTATGAGTTTCAGTATTATGAAGCTCTTCGAAAGCAAATTTAGGTGGATTAAATCCTTGATTTTGAGAATAAAAATTAGAGTTTTGTTGTTGGTTATTTTGTGGTGGTCTATTAGCGAATGGTTTAAATATAGCTGTTTCTACGCCTGACATTGGTTTTGGTGGTGGAAACCTGTTTTGATTATTTGGCTTAAACACATTAGTTCTAGGCTTACCAAAAACTTGATTATTTGTAAAAAATCTCGGTTGGGGCCTATTAGGATTGGGTCTTATATTCATAGGCTGTGACGGAAAATTAGGCCTAAATGCATTGTGTGGCGTATTTGCGTTAAAAATTGGTCTTTGAATAAAATTCGGTTGGAAATTTTGATTTGGCTTAAAAACGTTATGGCTACTGTTATTGGTATTATTTTTTATTAAGAGTGGTCCGGATTTATTTTGGGTTTGAAAATAATTCACGTTATATTCTTGTGTTACAAATTGTAAAGCTTGCATAAGATTTTCAGGCCTCATACATCTTATTGTTGTCCCTAATGGTTCACGTAATCCACTTAAAAATGTTTTTAAAGCTAATTCATTGTATAGTTCTCGTTTTAGAATTTTAGCTGAATTAGTTAGCTCATGCGCATCAATAAATGAACACAGCAGATTTAAAATATGTAAAACTCTATCGTAAAAATCATTTGGTTTTTCACCGGTGTTTTGTTTTAACATAACCAAATCACGATTTAAACACGCTTCATCCCTTTGATCTGCAAAATTTCGTCTTAATGTGTCTTTAAGTTCGTCCCACGTTGTTACATTTTATATGTTAACAACTAGTTTAGCCTGACCTGTAAGTTTGCCTATTAAAGAATTTAACAAATAAATATTTTGAAAATTTCGCGGGTTGCTTGCATCGTAAAATGCGTCTATGAGTGATTGGCATGTAGATATATATCTATTTAAATCATTTGCGTCTCCGTCAAAAACTGGGACGCAGTTTAAATATTCGGGTTTAAATTGGGACATATTTGATTCTAATAATTGATTAATTAGTAAATGATTACTTAAAGAAATTGTATTTTCAAAATTTTCTTGTATATTTTCTACTCCTACTTCTAAATCTAATGCTCCTAAATTATTTTGAGGAACAGAGTCAGCTGAAGGTGATAAACGAAGGCTATCTAATTCAGAAATTAAATTTTCAATCGACATCAATATGAGAGAAAATCAATTGCACTTACAATACTAGAAGAATGGCGATCCTAGTCATTCTATAAGTTCCAAACTTGGTTCGGCGATGTGGTCCTTCTCCAAAGCGTGGTACTTGCAGAGACAGACAATGTGGGTCCTATCCCTCGATGTTCGATCAAATGGAATGCTCTTACAGATCCGCGATGGATTGGGAATCGATCGATGTCTTGATCAATCCGCTCTATAATAAGCACTTCACCTAATGTCACAACAATTGGTTCTTTCCGGTTAATTCGTTAAAACGAAAAAGTTATTATGAGCGATTCATAAACTTCCGAAAATCCGTACGACTGCGCCAATTACAAAACGAGACTACGGAATCGCCTTTTTAAAAAATGTTTATTTCAAAAATACAAGTTATTTAGAAACAAAAATAAAATGTTTTACGTCGATGCTTTCAACTGACTGGCCTCGCGTCGCAGAAATTCGCATATATTAGCGGTCATCTAATATGCAGTGTCAGCAGGTTCCTTGGTTGGATGGTCAGATAACTAGTGCGTTACACAAGAAGTCCTTGAAATAGCGTCCGACACTTATGAAGCTTACATTTACAGCCACTAAACAAAGAATTTAGCCAGTTCAATTCGAGAATAAAGGTGCGCTAAAAACACAGAATTCCCATAGAAATCCCAGAAAAAGACGTTAAGAATACTGCCTTGATATCACTATGGAGTAATTGAATCGGTTACTTTTGGAAAAGCTATTCTATATCTATTGATTCCACGAAAAAAAAATGATTCAGCTTACACTAAATGTTCTATACCTAACATATATAACAAAAGATCGGGGCTATAAAAGCTATTACATAGCCAATTTCTTATTACAATACTAGATATTTTGTTAAACCAAAGTATAAGGCTTACGAACTTTTCAAATCATAATTATTAATTCGAAGTAATAAGAAAAGCTTCTTAAATACGTTGGAGTTTGACAGTTGTTTTAAGTGGTCTGGCAAATCATTATAGATTTTTGCTCCCTCAAAACAAATTGATCCCAGACCAATATTGGACTTTACATAAATATGTACTATTATGATGTCTAGTGAGGTAATAATGAATTACGACACGGTGTCTAAATTTTACAACAGAGTTTGGATTTTTTACAATATGATGAATATAAACCATAATTTTTAGTCTATATAGGGTTTCCCAAAAGAACCGGAAAAGTCAAATACGTCGGTAACAGATTAACGTAACGTTATGAACTTTGGAATAGGGAGGTTATCAATGGTGCCGGACCTAAAAACAATATTTACAGCATTGTCGGTTTTATAGTTTTTCCGTTAGACCTCTTAACTTTATTTTTTTAAATGCAATAATATGATTGTTTTTCACTTATAATGTTGACCAAACCAAAGTGTTTTCAATCCTAAAATATCAAATTTTTCGTCTAGTAATTTTAAAAGATATGGCAAGTCCGCATTTTCATTCAAAAGAACCGGCACGTCTCGATAACGGATTAACATATCGTTATAAAATTTGTCATAGGCAGGTTATCAATAGTGCCAGATCTAAAAATAATATGTATAAGGTTGCCAGTTTTACAGTTTTTCCGAAAGAGCTCCCAACTTTATTATTTTAACTAAGTACCTTGATATTGTAGAACAATATAAAAAATATAAAATATAATTTTTTTTTAGGCGCTTAGCGTCTAGTTCAAGCTAAGTTATCATGATCAGATAATCAAGGTATGGTCATCTGTAGTGGCTGTTTTAGGTCGCCCAGTTTTTGGCTAGTCTTTATATTTCATGTTTGTTGGTATCTTTTTAATGTTAGAAAAACTGTAGATTTTTTAATTTATTTCTCTGGATGTAAAGCATTAAATAATTCACAAACTTCTTGAAAGCTTTTTATTTTACCATCGTAACCACAATAGATTAATCTTTAAATTCATTCAGCCATTTAACCAAAAACCATTTTATCTTGATAAAGATTTTATGACAGATGATTGACAACAATAATAATTGTTGATTAGCTATTTCCAAAAAACCACTTGATATTTTATACTTCATGGTTCTAACAAAGTTGACAGTTCTATCGGAAAAACTATAAAACTGACAACGCCGCAAATTTTATTTTTCCATCCGGTACTATTGATAACTTTCCTATAGCAAATTTCATAACGATATGTTAATCCAATGACAAAATATTTTAAATGTTCGAAGTTTTCTACCGGTTCCGTTCCGATATGCGGTCTTGCATATCTTTTAAAAAATTTAGAGGAAAAATTTGATTTTCTATAATTGAAAGCTCTTGGGGTTTGGTCAACAGTATAAGCAAAAAAACTATCATAGCATTGCTTTAAAAAAATGTTAAGAGTTGTATCTACGATAAAACTGGCAACGCTGTAAATATTA
Source organism: Kuschelorhynchus macadamiae (assembly GCA_030620095.1). Lineage (NCBI taxonomy): Eukaryota > Metazoa > Arthropoda > Insecta > Coleoptera > Curculionidae > Kuschelorhynchus > Kuschelorhynchus macadamiae. The sequence continues at coordinate 191,202 of JAUTXW010001446.1, read as the reverse complement.
TTTTTAGATCAGACAGTATTGTTAATTCCCCGATAGATTTCATGACTATGTTAATCCGTTACTGAAATACTTGGACTGTGGTTTTGCCATATCTTCCAAAGTTTCCCGAAAAAAAAATATGATCTAGGATTGAAAACGCTTTAGTTTAGTCAACATCATAAGCAAAAAAACAACATGGTATTGCATTTAAAAAATAAAGTTCACAGCTCTATCGAAAAACTATGAAACTGACCATGTTGCGAATAATATTTTTAGATCCGGTACTATTGATAGTACCCAGATGCCAAATTTCATAAAGATATGTTAATCCGTTATCGAGATATTTCACCATTTCGGTTCTTTTGAATGAAAATGCGGTCTTCCATAATATGACATTATCTTTTTTATTTCTTTATTTCTTTATTATTTCCAGAAGAAAAATTTATTATTCTATGATTAAAAACAGTTTGATTTAGTCAACATTATAAGCGAAAAACAATCATAATATCGCGTTTAAAAAATAAAGTTAAGAGCTCTAGCGGAAAAACTATAAAACCGGCAACGCTGTAAATATTATTTTTAGATCCGGCACTATTGATAACCTCCCTATGGCAAATTTTATAACGGTATGTTAATCCGTTATCGAGATATTTGACCGTTCCGATTCTTTTGAATGAAAATGCGGACTTGCCACATCTTTTAAAATTTCCAGACATAAAATTTTATATTCTAGGATTAAAAACACTTTGGTTTAGTGAACATTATAAGCGAAAAACAATCATAGTATTGCATTTAAAAAAATAAAGTTAGGAGCTCTATCGGAAAAACTATAAAACCAGCAACGCTGTAAATATTATTTTTAGATCCGGCACTATTGATAACCTGCCTATGGCAGATTTTATAACGATATGTTAATCCGTTATCGAGATATTTGACGGTTCCGGTTCTTTTGAATAAAAATGCGGACTTGCCATATCTTTTAATCTTGATTGTTAATCAAAGTATTGCATTTAAAAAAATGAAGTTATAGCTCTATCGGGAAAACTATAAAGCCGGCAACGCTGTAAATATTATTTTTAGGTCCGGCGCCATTGATAACCTTCCAATTCCAAATTTTCCTTCGCTTGTCCTTGATATAATCACTATGTAGTTTCCGAATAAACTTACTCATCAGCACGAACTGTTTACGTTTAAAATCCATAACCCACAATTTTTTCTTGCTTTCTGACCTGAGGCCCGGTCGTCTGCTGCTTGTCTAATCATTCCGTTTTCGTGCTTGTCGGCGTCGACTGTAAACAAAGTGCCGCGTGTGTGAAAAGTGATTCATCCTCTGAAGATTATTCGACTTCAGGTTAGTTTTTCTTTCTTAGCTTAATCAGGGATTGTCAGAAAATGAGAAGAAAATTGTAGGTTGTGATATCGTCCGATAATCCCTAAAAGACAGAAGAAGCGTGCGTTTTTTCATGTCATTCCTATAAGATATAAAGAAAAGGTTTTAGGGTAACGTGCGTTGCTCCTAAAGCTAAAATCGAGCGAGTTTTTATCTAAATATAAACAATTATAAAATATGAGATCGAGCGATCTCATTTGAGTAGAATCTTAATCAGCATTCTTTAAGTGACTATATTTTTTTAGAGTACGAGGCAACTTCTGACAATCCAGACATTTCAGAGGTCACAGTATGTGATCCAGAGGTCACTGTACGTGATACACCTTAGAGTTAAGACCAGACTCGGAGGACAATGTAAGAAAGCATGAGGAAATCGGTGTTCGCTAAAACAGCCTCTTAAAAAAAGGTTTAACTAAAGAACACTGAGAAGAATTAATGTCAACGTATATGATACCTGCAAATTCTAGGGCTCTACATCCTCCCCAGATAATTAATGAAGTACAACCATGCCTAGTAAAGTCGGTTCTTGAACATGATCGTTTTTATAAGAGCGTTACAACAACAATTAGCTCACGGTCTAATCAGCAGTACGGGACAGTTATCGAGGCTATGATGCCTAACAAAGGGCTAGCCGATATCATGAGATCATTGGCAGAAGCCTGCCAATTATTTCAACGTCCATCACGGACTTTCAATTTACCGTAGATTTAAAATAATACCACATTTAAATCCGGAATGCAAGAAAGTCGTAGACAACTTGGAAATTGATGACTTGTTATTTAATACAAAATTTGCTAAAACAATAAGCAACGAACAAGTTATAAAAAAGACCAGTGCTGGCTTTAAGAAAAATACTTGGCAACCCAGTTCTTCAAGACCTTCAGGTTCGGGAACAGCAAGTAATTATCATTTAAACTACCGGCGCGCGCCTCCCAGAGAGACAATGAAGGAGAAAAGGGAGAAGGAAGAAAGGAAACCATCAGTGCATCCAAAGTATTACCAGAAAGACAGCAGAAAATATCACCGCCAGAAATAGACAGGCAGGAACATGTGAGTAACTACGCTGGTAGACTATCGAGATTTCTACAGGGTTGGAAATATATCACGAAGTCCAAGTGGTCTTAGAATGGGTCACAGAAATTAAAATACCTTTTATTAAAAAGCCTGTGCAGCGTTTTGAACCCTCTGTACAAATCTCGGCTAAACTTTTACCTGAAAAATCCATTCAGGTATTGATAAAAATAGGTGCTATTGAAGAAGAGTCATTCTTCCATCGGACAATTTATATCATCTTACTTTATAATTAAAAAACCTTCTGGCACATACAGATTTATTTTAAATTTAAAAACTCTTAACAAACGTTTAATTACTCCTCATTTTAAATTGGAGGACTACGAAACCGTTATAAAACTTTTAAATAAAAATTGGTATCTTTCAAATATTGATCTAAGAGACGCATATTTTCTAATTCCTGTAAATGAACAGTACTGGAAATATCTACGATTTCGCTTCGAAAATTGTCTATATCAGTTTTGTTGTTTACCAATTGGTCTTAATATTGCACCGTATATTTTCACTAAACTTATGAAACCACTAACAAAAAGACTTCGTCTAATGAAAATAAGTACTGTATTTTATTTAGATGATATCCTCATTATAGGTAATAATGAAAGTAAATGTAAAAAACACACTGAAATAGTACTTTCAGAATTAACCAGATTAGGATTTATAATAAATGAAAAAAAAGTATGCTAATTCCTCATCAACATATTAGATTTTAGGGGTTTATATATAATACTAATAAATTGACCATCTCACTTCCTAGTGAGAATTGTGAAGCCATTCAGAATTTGATTTTAAATTTAAGAAAGAAAAAGAAATGCATGTGCATATTAAACCGTTTGAAAAAATTAAACATTTTTTGTTGCGGGGAGACTATTGCAATTATAATAAAAAAAATGTATATTCCAAACTCCTTAAATAGCGAATTGAGTGGTGTGTTTTGTAACGGTTATAGATGCCACGATTTCTGGAATCATAACGAACAACAAAACCATATCAATTTTTTTGAGATCAAAGCCGCCTATTTTGCTTTAAGATCACTTGCTAAAGACAAAGAAAACATCTCGATTTTATTAAGAATTGACAACCAGATGGCTATATCTTGTATTAATCGAGGTGGGAGCGTAAAGTACTCATATTCAGATAATATTACAAAGGCTCTTTGGCAGTGGGGTAAAAAAAGGTGTATTATAGTATTCGGCTAGCTATGTTACTTCATCTGCTAATTTTGAGGCGGACAGAGAATCTAGATCTCTCACGATTAATACCGAATATGAACTAAATGACAGTGTATATAATCAGATTATAAAAAGTATGGTTCTCCTGAAATTGATTTATTTGCAACTAGAATTAACAAAAAATGCAATAAATTTGTTTCAAGGTTTCCAGACCCTGAGTCATGGGAGGTTGACGCAATTACGTTAAGGGGGTCAGAATTTTTCTTTTACGCGTTCTCCCCTTTTTCAATAATTACAGGAATCTTAAAAACAATTGTTCAGGAAAATGTCTTACGAATTGTGGTAGTACCCTTTCGGCCTACACAGGCGTGGTTTCCCCTATTCAATAAGCTATTATTAGAAAAACCTATTTATTTTAGATCAAACAAGTTTTTGGTTATCTCTCCTTTCAGAAACTACCACCCACTACACAAGGAGATTTCCCTGGTAGCAAGGAAATTATCCGGGAGGCTTATATAAGAAAAGGAGTTCCAGTAAAGGCAATAGAAGTAATCGCCTCATCTATAACAAAAGGAACGTATAAACAGTATACAGCTTGTTATAAAAGATTCTGTGCTGATAATAACAGGGATCCCCGTGTTTATAGTCTAGAAACGGATCTGGCTTTTTTTATCCGATACTTTAAATAAAGAATTTTCATTTTCTGTTATAAATTCCTATAGGTCAGCTCTTAACTTAACCTTTAGCCCTATAAGCAATAAGTATTTAAAAGTAATTAACCGTTTTGTGAAGGGAGTGTCTAATATTTGACTGACAGTGCCTAAATATCAATTTACTTGGAATCTGGACCCATTTTTAAAATACCTAGGTACACTATATCCTCTTGAAGCATTAGATTTACAATACGCTACTTATAGACTAGTCACTCTTATGGCACTGACATCAGCCAGCAGGGTTCAGACTCTTTCTCTAATTGAAGTCTCAAACATGTATATATGGTAGAATAAAATGAGATTAAAAATAACAGATAGGATAAAAACATCTGCTCCAGGCTGGGTCCAACCACTACTTATTTTTTCATTTTTTAAGGCTAGACAAAAACTTTGCGTGGCGTCCTCTATCGAGGACTACATTAAAAGAACGAAACCATTTCGCAATAGCGAAGAAAAATTAATACTTACCCACAAAAACCTTATCGTCCAGCATCATCACATACAATAAGCAGATAGATTAAAAAGACGTTACACGCGTAACATATTCAAAATTTATTGAGAGAAAAATGACAGACATAAAAAAACTTAATTAATTAAACGAATTAAATATCCAAGGAATTCCAGATTTTGTCAAAGAATAATTTCAAAATGTATGCTGTGGGTTTTCTGATATTTTTGTTCTGAAATCTGATAAAGCTTTGGTGAATAATTTTTACCAGCAACAAGTAAGAATGTCTGATACGACTCCTGTTTAAATAAAAAAATGTATGCAGGTGCTGTAGACACGTCCATTTGGTCAGCCCATAGTGTACGCCACGCTACAACCTCGGCTGCATTTAAAGCCGGTGTAAACATATAAGTGATTAAAAATACAGCGTTGAACTTCTACCTCGAACACTTTCTTTAGTTTTTATAATAGACCGGTAGAAAAGCCTCAGGATAAATTTGCTAGTGTAATTATTGAATTAGGATCTAATAAATCTTAGTATTCTACTATTAATATCGTTACTTCGTTATTTAGGATTTATCTATGGATCATATTAATTCTATTAATTAGGACCTATCATTTACATAGCCAGTAGATATAAACTCAGGAATTAGTTAGTATATAGTTTATTAATGTATAGCCTTATTAAAAATTATAGTATTTACATTTATTATTATAATTAATTATAATATATAGTTACCAAAAAAAAAAATTGCCTTTGACTCTGAACATCTACATAGTAATTATATCGAGGACAAGCGAAGGAAAATTTAAAGATTAATCGACTTACCTGAAGGAAGATTAATCATAATTTTCCGAGTTTGTCCGAAGAGATAATTACCCAACCCCCCTATATACTCCCAGATCGTAGGCAATTTTTTAGGCACCCCAACGGAATGATTACACAAGCAGCAGACGACCGGGCCTCAGGTCAGAAAGAAAGAAAAAAATTGTGAGTCATGGATTTTAAACGTAAACAGTTCGTGCTGATGAGTAAGTTTATTCGGAAACTACATAGTAATTATATCTTCGGACAAACTGGGAAAATTATGATTAATGTTCCTTCAGGTAAGTCGATTAATCTTCAAATTGCATAACGTTACGTCAATCTGTTACCGAGATATTTGACCGTTCAGGTTCTTTTGGGAAACCCTGTATATGTCATACAAATTGAGAAATTGAGTGAACTTATACAGTTGCTCTGTTGAGTACAATGATGCGAGTCCAAATATGATTTTAATAACCCTGTTTTGAAGCGTTCTCAGACTGAGATAAGGTATTGTTAATGACTATGTATGGAGTGTTCGGTTATATTTTGAACGGGGTCTATAAGCTTTATTTCTCAAGATCTCAAAAAATTTTACACACAAAAGTTTTAGGATTTAGTCTGAATCGTCAGAATTTGTTATCAAAAAAAAAAACGTATTAACATCGGAAATTGGGAAAATGAGCATCAGCTTTGTTATTTTAAATGGAACACCCTGTATATTTTTAGTTTATTGAGAAAGAGCTTTTTGGCCTGATTCCAAAAATATATGGTTTGTCTATGCTCACTGTAACCATTATCCCATAATTTTGAAAAAACGTGGAAAAATTATCCGCTCTGGCTTAAGTATAGTAGAAATAATAGAAAGCTTTGGTTTCAATTGCTCACTTATGAACTTGTTTTAAAATATGAGCCGCTTTGGCGTATCGAAAAATAATGGGAGGCTTTGAAATCAACTGTTTTGCTTTTCATATATGGTCGTTCTGTCATTAACTCACCTACCTACTCGTCGAAAATAATAATATCTAATAATTACTATAATTATTACTTGAAATGATAGGAGAGATGTTAGCATAAGAAAATGAAGTAACAAGCTTTTTGGTATTATTTTTATATTAAACAAGTTACAATAACGATATCTGTAGAAAACAAACAAGAAACTAACAAATAAAAAAAGTCAAATTATTAAGAATATTTATTATTAAATTTAGTCTACCCAGCCGCCTTGATTCACTATACATTTCTGCAATAATTCTGAAAATTTGCGAGTTATGGCTTTAAAAGTGAGTTCGGAATTATTTTGATTTAATTTGTTGATTTCAGCTTGTATTTTTTCGGCAAATTCGCAAATAGTGGTTGGTCTATTGTAATATACTTTATTCTTAAGGTATCCCCATAAAAAAATCGAGAGGCGAAAGATCGGGGCTATTCGCTGGCCAATTTATGGGTCCCTGTCTTCATATCCACAGATCATATTTGTTGTTTAGATATTCGGTAACTTCGATGCACTGTGTGGAGGGGCACCGTCCTGGTGCCAAATAAGGTTGTTCAAAAGTTGGAGAGGCAGCTCTTCTAAAACCTCATCGATCTGATTTCGTAGAAGATCTAAATATCTTTGGCCATTCAAAGTATTCTCTATTACTACAGGCCCCAAAACTCTATTATAATCTATCATACCGCACCAAATGTTAATAGACTTCCGACCCTGAATTCGCACAATTTGCTTTTTATAGGGATTTGTGGTTGTCCAAAAATGTTTGTTTTTTCTATTAAACATACCTGCGGTGGTAAACACAGCCTCGTCGATGAATAAAATTCTCCTACAGATATTAGGATGATTCTTGCTATAAAATATAAATTTATTACATATGGTGTTTCTTCATGGAATTTCAAGCAGTAATAAATAAACTATTCAACCAAGCTTCTAATTTATATTTATATACTAATTATAGGATGAACAATTAACTTTTTATCTCGCTTTTGTTTTGTTTTACCTACTTTACTATTCGTGCTTGCTTGTAATTAAAAATATATCTTTCTTTCTTGTGTTTTAAAAAGATGATGTCAACATTTCTTCAGAAAATGCATTTTATTCAATGGAGTTAAATTTTGTACCGATCTAAACCTATAAAGTTTATATTTTTATAGTGCTTCAAGGTTTCGTAAATTTTCCACCTTTTTTATTTAAGTTTACCACTGCGGCTTCGATAGATCGTTCTGGGTCTTCTACAAAAAAAAACATCAATTATATTTTGTTGAAAACAATAATATTATGTTTAATTTCCTTACCTTCAAAAAATAACAATACTTCCAAATCGTTATCTTCATTTCTAGTGGTTGTCCTCTTTTTCCTAATCAAAGTTTTTCTGTTCTCAAAATTCTTCACAATGTAATAAATCGTAGATATTTAGGGAGCAACTAAATTAGGATACTCTCTTCTGTATTGATTTCGTGTTTCACGATAATTATTTACACGAAAGTATATTTTTAAAATATCGGCTTTTTCTTGATCAGTACATCCCATAGTTTTGAAAATAAAGGCAAAAAAGTGGCTAAGTAAGTGATAACAGCAGGGCCATATTGAAGGAAAAACAATTGAAACCAAAGCTCTATTATTTCCACTATACTTAAGCGAGAGCGGATAATTTTTCCACGTTTTTTCAAAATTATGGGATAATGGTTACAGTGAGCATAGACAAACCATATATTTTTGGAATCAGGAGAAAAAACTCTTCTCAATAAACTAAAAATATACAGGGTGTTCTATTTAAAATAACAAAGCTGATGCTCATTTTCCCAATTCCCGATGTTCATATGTTGTTTTTGATAACCAATTCTGACGATTCAGACTAAATCCTAAAACTTTTGTGTGTAAAATTTCTTGATATCTTGAGAAATAAAGCCTATAGACCCCGTTCAAAATATAACCGAACATCCTGTACTTGAGCATAATAAATTTGTTTATAGGTCTGAGTGTTTACTAAATAATTAAATCTATACAAAAACACCCGCTAAGGAAGCACCTCCCACTGACATGGTCAACATGTGCGTGACAGGACAATGTATTGTCTATCATAAGACCAAATATTATATCACCCTAGCATTTGGCAAAGGCTAGTTATCTAGAAGAATTGAAGACTGATCATTGCCGTTTTCTTTTCCTATGAGAAGATATGATGATTTTCCAATATTTGCAGTTAATTTATGAGATTTCAACCATGCAATCTCCAGTTTTATCACACCGAATCCTTGCCATAGTATACTAATGTTGTGTCATGCGCATATAATTTAATGTTCCCATTCAATCACAATTTATAAATTGAATTAACACATATCAAGACCAGTATTGAGCCCTGTGGGACTTCACATCTGATAACTTTTTGGTTACCACTGGTGTTATTTAGAGTAACTAGCTGTTTTCTGTTTGTTAAGTAATTGTGAAGCCAAAGAACTAGCACCTCTCTAATACTAACTTGTTCTAATTTTAACAGAAGTATCTTATGATATACTGTGTCCAATGCCTTTCGCAAATCCAATGACACAAGACATGAAATGTATCTTTGTTTAATTTTCAACTATAAATCTGAACTTAGGTCTATTACTGCTATATTATTTAAAATATGTAAGGCCCGAAAATGGCAGTCACGAAAAGAGGTTCAAACAATATGAACTTCTAACAATTATGTGCATGACTGATTGCTAGGCCGTCCAAAAGACTTAAAAAGGACATTATCAAGTAATCAGTAAACATTGCAATAACTAGGAAATTTAGAAGGACATTAGACAGTTGTTTTCGCAATTTTTACGTTCGACACTTTTTTTACAACCAAGCTTTGGTTCGTAGATGAATTGCCTGAGTAATATAAGTATGAAGTTGTTAATCAGTGCGTAAAAAATTAAGCATGAAAAAATAAATACCTCAGTTACTGTTGTTCTTAGTATAAAAGTACTTTCTAGACTTACCTCGGGATGAGATTGAGCTTTGCAGAGTCAGAATAACTGGGGTTATTTGATGTAAATACCGGAAGTCCACTTTTAACACTATCGGGCAAAGTACACCACTCTTTGCTATTAGTAAAATTACTAAGTTGTGTAGCCAAAGTTAAATCGCCAGAAGAAACTTGTAATAACCTACTCCAAAATCGTTGAATTATGGCTTGTCTGAATACAGATTTTGTTTCTTTCTTTATTAAGCATGTCATATCATGAAGAAATTCGTACGGAGCTAAAAAGGAATTTACAAGAGTTGCAAAAGGTTAGAATACACACAAATTGAAAATGTCTGAATATATGCTTCAGAAAACTGAGTTTTTTTGTTTCAAGTGGCACACCCTGCACAATTTAGTTAAATATAGTGGGATAAAAAGTACACCTAATCATAATCAGGAATAATATCAAGTACAGCAAGATAGCGGACTTGAAATAATATGTCATTTATTCAGATGAAAGCACCTATGTTACCAAATATTTTTCCAGAACTTTTGTAGCTCTTCAAGATTTTATAAAGGAACTTTTATACTTAATCATTTTATGCTAACTTGAAAAATATATGGCTTTTCAATAAAATTTTGAACTTATAATTAACTAGATAATATTTCCGGCAATATGAAAAAAAGGTGGTAAACCCTTGGGTTTTTTTTCATATTACAACTATAGCATGTTTAATAATATTATTTTCGAGACTAAAAATAAACTGAGCGTCTACTGAACACGTCTTGAAAATTGCTCCGCAAATGCTTTACTTTGTAATCAGCTTATGCTACAGGATGTAAAGAAAATAGTTTTTTTTTGAGAAGTAAGTAGAAAAATCAACACGGCAAGAACTATTATATAGTAAAAAAAGGAATTATTTTAGGATAACCGCTCAAGCACAATGCAATCTGATCAACCGTAGACACGTGTTTCTGACTTAAGATCTTCATCAGTACAGTAGTAGAACTAGCTCCAAACTTAACACACAAAACCACACCAGAATCACCAACAGAAACAAAACCGTGGTAATAGAGTATCAAGTCCGGCGAAGATTTCGACTGTTCTCTTGCTAACCACAAATGTTGGTTTTGCTGCTGCTAAATTCAAAGAAATCGTCCATATTTCTCTAAGAGACTTGATTATAAGAATTTAAAGAAACGAATAAAATAGTCTCGGTCTCAGTCAGATATATAAACATTTTTTACTTTAAAATTTATTCCGTGACACGTGCTTCGACCTCACGGTCATCATCAGACCTAAAATATATCCGAAAAACCTTGATTCTATTTACAAAAAGGAAAAAAAAATGTTAATATTACCTTATAACTAGATGGACCTACTACAAATTAAAACATAAAACGACTATACAGAACACATATTAGACGAACACTGAGGTGAAAATATTAAAAAATATATAGGCCTACTACCTACACATATATCGAACCAAATGCATAAAAGCAATGAATCTAAAGGTAAACATTTTAAAACAATCAAATACAATTTATAATTAAAAATAAAATTATTGCTTACACTGAGATTCGAACTCGTGCCTCCTAGTTGATAGTCTCATGACCACTACACCACTAAACCTGTTAAAAAATATTTGCTTATTACTAGAAAGCTTTAATATAGTCGAATATTAAATGAGGACTTCTTTTTGCTTTAGTAATTTCCACTGACGTTTTCGGAGGATGAAAAATTGTGTCCTGAGGCTAAAAAATGATTAGCAAAGGTCTGCTCCTGTTGGTTAGTTAGTCTGGTGTGGTTTTGTGTGTTATCATTTCTTTGGTGATCTCATATTCTCCCTGTGCTCGGCCGTTCTTCATTTGAGATGCATGTTCGATTTCATTGGATGAGATTTCTGGGACGTCTTGTCCCATCGAAGATATTAACAAGTTACATGTTTGAGGAATGTGGACTAAATGAAGACAATAAGTATCTTTTTATAAGTACGCTTTCTTCGTTCTTCAAATGGTGTATTCTTGCTTTGCCAATACTATGGATGGATTTTTATCAGTTTCGTGTTCTATCTCTTAATGTCTCGACTAACCTCTTCCCTTATTGTTTTAATTAGGCCTTTTTATTCTATTTTGTTCAGTTTCTTTCTTGCCTCCATTAAATCTTTGGTGTGTTGTGTCAAGTTACCTTGTTTATGTGGTTTGTTGGCACATGTTTTCTTAGTTACCGTCGGAATGTCTTTGTGTATTTCATTTTCTAGTTCGTCTATTCCCTCTCAAGTAAAGTGTTTGTTGATCTCAATGTCTTTGTCACCTAAGCCAAATTCTCCTCAGTTAGCGATGTTACGGTTGTTGGTTATTCTAGTTTGGCCCTGATCATGGTAAAGTGTGATTTTCTGTATTTTTTGACAGCGTAATGTCGTCATAAATTTGTTCGATCTCGCAGTCTTCTGAGGTAATTGTTGGGCGTAGACTTGAATGATTTGTATAGAGTAACATTTTGATATTTTCAGTATTACATATATTACTCGTCCTGTACTATTAGTAAACAAAAATTGCCCATATTGCCTGCCGCTTTAAGTTGATTATCAAAGTACACTTTTTCAATAGACTGAAATGTTTTTATTCCAATTTGGACCGCGAGGTATTTGAATTTGATAAACTTAAAATGAAAGGCCATATGAGTATTTTCTGTTTATTAATACACATTATCAAACTTACATAATTACCATATATAAATTAGCATTTATCCCCTGAATTAATCCTCCTGGTATATTGTAAAACTTACTGCATCGTAATGTCACGCTTGCCGCGCTTTCAGCGTGATCTAGGGGTACGTAACTCAAATTAAGATACTTAAAAAAAAAAGGTAGACCTGTATATTGGCTCGACTTCGTTTACACTTAGTTGTAGAAATTAGACTTGCATCATCTCCCTACTTTGGGTCTTTAAGAATAACAAATACTTAATGGGGCTTTAACGATCTGATTATGTAAAAGTTAGGTTATGAAAATAGGCAGGCTTAAGGGAGGATTATCAGGACTAGGGTAGTTATCTGAATAACTTATGGTGGATATGAGACTCAAGTCATGTCTGAATCTACTGAAAATCGCGTTGCTATTTATAATAGAAATAATGTTTATGACTGCAATGTTAAGTGCATCGTGACCTAGTTAATTTATTCATTTAATAGTCTGGGCGAAATATAGTCGAAACATATTAGTCTGGGAATTTATTGACAATAGTTTATGTATCACAGTCAAGTTAAAGTCAGTCATATGCCACAGTGCAATTTCATGATTAGCAGTTCTGTTTTAGGATATTTTGACTGCTAAGCAAAAAGACGGCGTTTCTGGAAAAAAATATATTTTTATACTTTATAATAAAACTTTCGAGCCCCGCTATACAAAGATAATTCTCTTTAGTATCAACTGACAAACTGCAAACCGCGTTGGTTAATTTAAATACATGTAACGAGCTTGACATAATATTAAGCTAAAATTTGTAGTATAATCATATTAGTCAAGATAATCACAAAATCTCAAAAATGTTCCGAGCTCATACAGTTTTATTTTACGATCAATGGCGCTTACACGAAATTCTAAAAAAAAACCTGTAGGAAAAATTCCTGTAAGATATGCTACTTAAAAAGTAAGGGGTATTCCGAAGCGATTTTCAAGGCGCAAAGAATCGAGTTTCCAGAATACGTAATTTTTTTCAAAAATTTATTTTCGAATTTCGATAATTTTTATTTTGTGAGAAAAAATTAAGCGGTCGAATTCAATTGACATTAAATCCATATTAACTTTTTATATCTTACCACATACAAAGACCTCAAAATTTGTTGAATTCTTCACTGCTGGCCACTGGGACATTAGTTTGTAATGAATAAAAATAGATGATTTCCACTGGTGTATTAATTTGATTTCCAAATTTCCGTTCATATAGAATATACTCTAGTAAAAAATAAAACCTATTAATATTGTTAAAGTTTCATGACAAAAATTTTACTTACATCTGCAGTAAAACCTTCACGCATGCGTCTAGCTAAAAGAACTAATATAGAAGCACTAGTACTATCTTCAGTCTGTCTCTTGGACAACAAGGTAGGCAGTCTTTGATTATAAAATCTATCATTTCTAAAAAGAATGAACAGATTAAAAAGACTGTTTAACCCTTCCAGTGGCGGCTCATGGTCAAATTTTAAGGGGGTCAATACATATAAACCACAAACAGCCGTATTCACTAAAGAGGTTTAAATTTTAAACCTTAAAATGTACTCACAAAGCAAAGTTAGACCCCCCTTTAGGTCTAAATTTAGAGGAGGAATTACCGATGAACATTTTTTTCGGACACTAATTAACAATAAAATCATCAATCAATCAATATATATATATATATATATATATATATATATATATATATATATATATATATATATATATATATATATATATATATATATACATATAAACATATATACATATATACATATATACCTATGTTACTACTTTTGAACATCCGGTCATGAATTTTCCCGCTTTAAAGGCGGAATGTTTTGAGATAACTTTTCAAATAAGATATTTTTTTGACTAGAATCTCCTCTTCTTCACTTGATAAATTTGCTATGCATTTTCGCCCGCTATACCTACATCATTTTCCCAAAGGCAGATACATAATCAATATTAATCAAGTCAGCTATGGATAGTGTTTTGTTCATCGAGAAGTCTAAATATGGGTTTAAATTTAAACCTGTTGGACTAACTTTAGAACTAGTACTAACTGAATTTTAAATTTCCGCAAAGGTCGACTACTGGTCTTAAATTCGAGTCGTTTTTCAAAGTTCAGCTCGCCAATATAATTGAAAACGTATTATAATGTCTTAATATTCTAAAACACTGTGGCTACCTTTCTTTAAAACATTAATTTAAATCACAAAATCAACAAACAAAATCTAAAATCTTCAAAATAAAATCTATAAAAATTCGCAATCGTAACCACAACCTATCACACGATCCACATTAAACACATCAACTGACAAAAATATTTAAGTTTACTCGGCCCGGCTGTTGACCCAAACTTTGCCAACGTAAGCCGTATCTTACCTATGCGAATTTGATCGGGAACACTCGGGAAAAAACTCGCCTCCGTCTATAATCACCAGGTCAACGCGGGCCGCCAGCCTTGACTGATTCCAAATGAAACGAAACCTCTCCGGAGATCGCGGTGCGAGGTATGGATAGTGTGTCGCGGCCGGCCACCGAGTTAATACGCTTAGAATAATAGAGGAAATTACCAAATTTAAAAAATATAAATTATAAATTATTTTATTTATTTGTTTGTGTTTGAGAATATTTATTGGGGGGTCATTGACTATTTGACCTAATAGAGGAGCCGCCACTGAACCCTTCATAGAATGAGCACTATATTATAATCAAAATTGCATCACAAAAGACTATAAAGGTCGTCGAGTTGCTCCTAACTTAATTTCGAAAACGAAAACTAAAATGTTAACATTTTTTGTTAGCTTCAATTACTACTAACTAGATTATAACAATTTAAAAAACCGCATATAGTATAGTTGTGATTAAGTCTCCACGAAGCGAAATAATTTTAGTGGGTGTTGTTTAACAAGTAACCGCCTGAAAATATAAACAAAAACTTTAAAAACAACTGTTAACGCCTTAGCACTCGCCGCGCGGAGCTCTATTTTCAACATTAAATTAAAATTATTAATAACAGAGATAGATTTCCGAGAGTCCGGATATTTTTATCGGAAAAATTTACAATCCTTTAAAAATCTTTAAATGTTAATAGTTTCTGAGTTATTTACAAAAAACTAACCTCCTTTTTTTAAAATCTTAATTTGTTAATAACTTTCGAAATTGTTTATGTAGATTTTTCTAGACGTCGTTTCGAATCCAATCCACTGGTATTTTTACTAGCAGTAGCAAGACAGCCCCATTAATTTTGGAGCTAAATTCTAAATGTTGCGCTTTGATACAAAAACATTAATTAAGTTCTATTAATATAGACCAATTAGAGATACAAACATTAAAAAAGATATAATTAATTAAGCAAGGGTGTGTAAAAAAATTTAGGCGCTTACCAAGTGAAGTTTATTTTTAAATAGGACCATACATAAAGTGTGACTAACAAAGTCCGCATTATATTGACCTAGTAAAATTTTTGAGTTTTCAAAAAATATTTGCTCGAAAAATAATGTCAAATGACAAAAAAATAGTCACGTGATTTATCAAACTTGTCAAATTTTTTTCCAAAAAAATTTAATTTAAATATCTTACCTTAAAATCCAAGAGTTGGAATTATCACAGTTTTTTATGGACACCCTACTATTACTATTATGAAAAGACCAAAACAAAAAAGTCTCTTGATAAAAATTCATTGACATAGAAGGATCATGAACCTACAAATAAACATTTCGAATAAGTAATAAAGACAAATGAGAAGTTTTTTTTACAATATTACAATCAATCGGATAATTAAAAAACGAAAACTAGATTCACCAATATCGACAACATGTTTTTCTTGTCAATTGCAAGTTACAAGAACAGCTAAGATTAGTAACTAGAATTGAATTATGTACAAAAAAAAGAACAAAAATGGCTAGTACCAAGTTGCTCAAATATGGAGAAATGAAAACTGGTTTATATCTGCACTATATTCTACAAGGTTCTGCCATTACTACCCGTATATAAAACTATAAAGAGTGCAGTGACAAGTAAAAATTAAAAACACCCTTCACCCACATTTTCTATATTGATTCGTAAAAAACGGCATACGGAAAAAGAAAGAAAACACTGGGGAACACATTTCAACTTTTTTTGTTTTGTTGAACAAAACCTATTTTTTTTTAAACTGCACCCAAGTAACTAAAAAATACCTATTAAAGAATTTAGTTGGTTTGCAAAAAAATTTGAATTATTTGTTACAAAATTTTAATTTATAGGCATATACAATGATATTGTTGGTTCAACAAAAGCAATTAAACAGCACATTTTTATCATTGAATCTAAAGTTTAGATACTCATTTTGCGCTTCATAGCCTGCCTTTTGAAAGCAGCCTCTGAAGCATCTCTCGTAATAGTCGGCTAACATCTCACCGTTCCATTTTCCCTGATACCTTTTCCATGTTTGAAATATCCTGGTGGAACATCTTACCGTGCTCGTCACTTGCAGAATTACAGTTTTCCGGAAAGTAATCCAGGAAATCAATTTTCAACGACATACTATAGCCTAGGTTTTGGTAACACAAAAGAATAGCGAAACAGATCATTATAGTTTTCTGCTTTTATGTAATTTGTTACAACCATTTTAAAGATATTCCAAGCGTCTTTTTCCTTGCCTTCCTACACTACTGCATAAAGGTTTCAAATGTCTCCCCTAATAATACTTTAGTACAATAACCAGTTAGTAGTGACAACAACTTGTCAAATCGCAAAATCCCTTGGACGTAAAATTATTTCACCAAACTACGGTGCAAAAGGCAACAAGATAGGGATCATGGTATCATTGTGACGCTGGTGTCAGGAATCAACAGTGTAATTTAATGCCGGACGTGGTATTAGCCAGCGGAGTTGTTTCTGTAAATCCATTGTACGCCTTTGCCCAGCAAGGGGCTCACAAGTCTATGGCGGCCTGATGAGCTCTAAAAAAGCGAAATCACGATCCTGGTTTGACTGAAATGGATCATTGAGCCTTCAGCATTTGAGGACATGTTCCAGACAAGCATCATAGTATCCTTGTTGTGAAGCTGGTGTAACATGAATCAAGAATACATTTTGTGCTTATTTTCAGCTGTTGTTTCGAGCTGTTCATATCTCGGAATCTCTTTACTGGACAAAGCAATACGCTCTAAAGATATTGACAGTTCATCTTTGACATTTGAAGGATTATGAATTACCGAGTCTTCATCCATAAGAGGGATTTCACTATTTTCACTTTTAGGTATTAAATTACTTGACAATTTTTCTTTCTTCAGATGCTAGGTGTTTGTTAAGCGGTTCGCCCTCTACTTGGGCATTTTGTTCGAATATCACCTGCGCTGTCGCTGAGAATTCTCTATTTTTTCTCACCGTTTGTTTGGAGATTAACAGGGACCACCGTAGTAGTAGCAGAATCTTCTACTAAATCTGATCCTTGATGAATAGTTTCGGTAGTTTGTACACTTGAGTCAATAATAATTTCAGTTCGATTTTATACCGGTTCCGTAATAGTATCATTTTTAATATTTTATCTGAATATACATTTATGGTTTGCTCAATCATATTGTGAGTGTGTAGATTAGAAGTATTGTCCTTAGTGACAATAAACACAAACACAAATCTCAAAATTCACCCTTAACACTGATCGAGATAATTTTTACATCAGTCTCTAGAGGAAATGTAGACGTTTCTTTGTGTATTTACTGATTACAGGTTCAATCGTTTATATGCTACAGAGCAAAACGTAAAACAGTAGTGGAATATATGCTAAAAAATTGCAAATTTGTTTCTAAATGGCTCAATGCCTCGGGGGAACTTTGGGACCCCATTAACACTTCTCGAAAAAAAAAACAGTGAAATATGTGAAAATTGCAAGAGCGAAAACATTTTTTTCCAATTTCGACCAGTTTCGCAGCATTTGAGATATAGGCAATAGGGTGCCTATACCTCAAATTGATTTTGAATCTCCATTATATTCCCCATCGACCCCATCGAACCTCTGTCTTACCTTCACAATGTGGTGATGGTGGAGTTTCGACTCCCTAAAAAAGATTTTAGATCTCGAAATATTAACCTTAGCGACGTACATTTTGCTTTAACAGGGTTTCAAAGAAAATGCCCTTATCGGAAGCCATGGCTTAATATAAGTGCCACCAAAATCTTTTTTCACCAAAACAAGCGCCCATTTATCCACTACATTCGACTCCATAGAAACATACTTCCCTAACGTACTGTTACCGAGCTGGAGCACCTCCGTAGCCAAAATATACAAATTCCAAAATTTTCCAGTTCAGAAAGAGAAATTCACGCATAGTAACAATAGCCGCTATTGTAAATAAGTAAAAAAAAATCTAGAAAAAAATTCCTACTTACTATTCTTGGAAAAGATTCTAAACAGGTACCTAGAGTTGAGTGAGCAAAAAAATATAATAAATCTATATATGACACAAGACCCGCACCAGAGTGGGGGTAAAAACTAGATCCTACTTTAAGGAATGACACAGATATAGCGTCGTAATGCAACTGGTGTAGCATAGTCTCCATAACATTTGAATCTGGCATTGATACTATCCCATCGGTTATGACTAGAATATCTGAAAAAGAAAACTTGCTTTAAGCTGAGCCTAAATTGTTAGTAGGTGTAAAAAATGCCAAAATATGTTTCGAAGAATATTTTATGATACAACCACATGATTTATTTAAAACCTAAACCATCTAAAATTACAATATTTTTGGCTAGATCCAAGTTGTCACAAAATTTGAATAAAACTTTTTTCAAGTTTTTTTACACATTATATACGTATCTGAAAATTATATAGATATTTAAAGAAACTTCTTTTTTAGTATATGATGAATATGGCTTTTCGTACAACACCACTTTCCGTAATCGTAAAACCTACTATCGAATTTATTAATTCCCTCGTAAAAGGATAAAAGGTATTGTAATCGTGAAAAAATCACCCTCCGAGATGTTTTCAGACCTTTACGGTTCAGGGTCCTAGATGCCGCAAACAATGTATTCTCAATTCCGTCGGTCTGTCTGTCTGTCTGTCGGTCCGTCTATTCGCGGTTTTTCTAAAAAACTACTTAACCGATTGACTCCAAATTTTGGTCAAAAATTAAGGGCCATATGGAGATGATCTGGTAACATTTTGGTAAAAATCCAATAGGGCAAAACAAAATGATAGCCTAGTGAAATGTTAAAAAAATTATTACTGAAAAAACACTTGTCCAATGTTTCTCAAATTTTCCGCAAAAATCAAGTATTATGTAGGAATCAACTGTTAAAATTTTGATACGAATCCAAGATGGCGGAACAAATAATAATAAAATATTTAAAAATTCAGCTTGAAAGAACTACTTAATGGACAGGATTTTAAACTGTGTGCTTTAACTAATTGTGGTATAGAGATAAACTAGTAAAATGATAATTCAAGATGGCAGCCAAATAGAATATTTGTAATTGTGAAAAAAGCAGCCTGTCAGGTTTTACACATATTCACGTTTTGGCGTCCCTCCGTGCCAAAAAATATGTTTTATAAATTCCGTCGGTCCGTCTGTCGGTTTGCCTGTCTGTCTATCAGTTCGCAGCATAGCTTAAAAACTACTTATCAGATTGACTTCAAATTTAAGCAAAAATTAAAGGTAATATGTGGATGACCTGGTAATATTTTGGTAAAAATCTAATATGACGAAATAAGGTGGAGGCCTAGTGAATTGTAAAAAAAAAATTATTACCACCAAAAACAAGTGTTACATAGGAATGAACTGGTAACATTTTGCTATGAATATAAGATAGCAAATCAAAATGTCGTCCTAATAAAATATTTAAAAAAACGAGCCTGAAAAAGTACTTATTCGATAATTTTAAATTTTGTACAAGCATTAAATGTGATATAGAGATAAACTGGTAAAGTTAGGGTTGCCAGATCTCCTATTTTTAATATGAGTCTACTATATTTTAACTTAATCTCATATCTCATGTAAACAGCTCATATATTTTTCTATAAAAAATAATTTTTATATGTTCCGCGCAATTATTTTTTAGATAATATATGTAATTTTTAATAATATATTAAATACATGCTGCAGACACTTTAGTCACGGCTACCAGCAACATCAACCGTCAGTACCGTCACTGTTATATTACTATTGTCAATTGTCAGTGATTGCTGATTGATTAGTTTTGTGTTTATGATGTTTTATTTTTATTAGGCATCGATGATCAAAATACAGCCCCCTTGCGACAATTAAAACATAGGAATAAACTTTTATAACATTAACGTACGTAATATTAAGTTTATGGGCCTGTTCCAGAAACCAAAGCAATGTGCAAATTCTGCAAAAAAGAATGTTCAATAAATAGTCAGGGAATACATCAGGTAATTAACTAAGTTTATTATTGTTTTTATTTCTGCTGAATTTTGATATTGTGAAGTAGAAACGCATTTTTTTTGTTTCAGGTTAAACAACATAATCTAAGCCAGGGCCATAAATTGAAAGGAAGAATTCATTCTAATAATTCGCTACTTGATGCCTTTTGTAAAAGCACCTAGCCAATTTTCGAGGAAAATAAAATAATAGCTCAAGAAGTTCGTTTAGTTTACCATAATGTAAAACATAACTTGTCTTATAGAAGTCTAATGTCAAACTTTTAAAGCATATGTTTCCAGATATTACTAAAAAATTTTCTTTAGGTAGAACAAAAGCAGAAGCTTTAGTTCTGAATGTGTTAGGTAAAAAAGCAATACATGACGTTGTAGATTATTTACGGCTAAATGAAATTTTTTTGCAATCCAAACTGATGCATAAAATGGTAAGTATCTCCCCGTAACTGTGCAGTATTTTAATGAAGAATTAGGTATAGTACACAGAA
Organism: Kuschelorhynchus macadamiae; assembly: GCA_030620095.1. NCBI lineage: Eukaryota > Metazoa > Arthropoda > Insecta > Coleoptera > Curculionidae > Kuschelorhynchus > Kuschelorhynchus macadamiae. The sequence goes on along the minus strand of JAUTXW010001446.1, from coordinate 170,097 downwards.
TGACCATTGATAAAACATTTCAAGATCTAAAGTTGTATAATAATATGAGTTGTTTGAGTGCCGACAACTGTAATGCGAATTTTGGGGCCAATCATTCTTTATTTAAAGAAGCCCAAGAAAATAATAATAGTTTGATTAAAGCTAACTAAAGTGCTCACATTGTGCAAAATACCGTTAGGCATATAATACGCAAACTTTCCTATGATGCGGAAGGTTTAATACCAAAAATGTATGCCTACTTCTAAATTTCTGCCAAACCCCGGGGGTTATTAAAAGATTTTTCTATTTTTACAGAAGTTCAATATTCCGAACTCTGTAGACATGTAGTTACACGCTGGTTGTTACTAAATAAATCAATTGAAACCATTCTTATGCTCTGGAAGCCGTTACTTTCATATTTTAGAAGCATGAATGACTGCCCAATACACATAAAAAAATTAATGTTTTTAAAAGATAATGAATATGAAGATACACCGGATAACGAAATACCAGAAGTTTATTTGTTACTTTTAAATTATTTTCTAAAAATATTTGAGGATACGGTTCTTTCTTTGGAACATAATATAATTTGCATTACGGAACTTTATCAGATTTTTTCAAAGCTATTGGACAAAATAAATCAAACATTAGATCAGCAGTTTTTCGGATACATAGTAATCCAAAAACTGAAAAATATAGATTCCGAAAAACCTAGTAAAATAAAATATGATTTTATAAATGGTTATGAAGTAGAAAAGGCATAGGGATTTGATTTTTCTGAAAAACGTTTACCATATGTGATGTCTAAGTTAAAATTAGACCATTAAATATTATTTGCAGAAATGGAAAATTGTGTAGGGGTAATAAACAATAAATATCTTAATAACTCCCTTAATATGGACACAATTTTTGATGAATTAAGCCTATTAAATAAAATATATAATATAAGCAATAGGGATGAGAGCTTTATATCTGCATCAAAAAGTGAGAAGTGGGCGCACATTTAAAAAAAAAACACTGAGTTGCCTAACATTTATCAAATCATGTCTTTTGTTCTCAGTATTCCTTGCATATGTAGAAATAATTTTTTCTATAATAGTAATTAAATGGAAAGAGACAAGAAATCGAACCTCTGTCCAGTTAATAAAAAGTGAGCTTAGTATTACGTTAAATTTTGAGTTACTGTGCAAAGATTTTTTTAACTATGCTTTAACAGACCTAAAATTATTAGCTTAGTACCAAAGTTGGTTAAAATATCAAAGAGCAGAAGACTGTTGATTATTTAGCGTCATTGTTTTCTTTGAAGGTTTAATTTGTGCTAAAATGGCAATGCTGTACAGTTAGCAGTTATTTAAGTCAGATTTCCTACTTTCAACTTAGTATAGATAGTACCCATTATTATGCTTTGTTCTGTGCAAATAATAAAATGAATATTTGTAATATATATTTTTTATTAAATGTTTAACTTTTCTTTAAATTTCTTTTCTTTAATTGCTATATTCGGAGACAAAACTCACATATTTTTAACCAATCTTACATAATTTCAATCATATATTTAAAGAAAATAAATCTGGCAACCCTAGGTAAAGTTGTGGTAAAGTTACAAAATCTTATTCAATTGGAGAAAAATTAGATGTGATATAGGGATAAACTGGTACGAATTGAAAATGACAACAAAAAGGCGGTTTGTGTCAATGTAGAAACTACTTATTCAATTTATTACTTCCCTCGTAAAAGGGAAGTATTGTAATCGTGAAAAAATCACCCTCCGAATTTTTTTCAGATCTTCACGTTTCGGAAAACATGTTTGCTCAATTCCGTCGGTCTGTCTGTTCGCGGCATAACTAAAAACCGTGTTTGCGGACATAAGTTTATTTAAAATTTCAGTCATAAAATAAATCAAAGAATCAGCTCCTTCCGTTTGTACATGACATTTAGAAACACCCTGTATATCGTTTTATTTAAATGATCCTAATTTATATGTTAATTATTTACCAATATCACGAATGATGATTAATAAATCTATAAAACCAGCCTTTAGAATCCAGTAATTTTAAAATAAACATGGAATGTGAGCGTTAATTATTTAAAAAAAAGCAAGTCGTTTATATCACCATAAGTCTAGGTTATAAATAAATTACGCTCTGAATTCTTGGAAACAAAACGGCTTGCCTTGTAAAAACTTGTACCTCTACATAATATTTAAAAATGAATAACATTGATTAATTTATTATCTTATATTTCAGTGTGTGTTTAATATAGTGCGCCTGAAGTGTATTGTACTGTTACATATAAACATAATTAATGAGATAACGACTGCAAAAACAACTGTAATTATGCTTATCTCGACAGTATAATCCTTCATTTGCTACTAATTTGACTTTTGGAAAGTAGTTTACATTAATATGTTTATACGAATAAACATAAACAGCTTTTGATGGATGGGCTATTGTATTATACTAGTTCTTTTAGAATTATAATTATTACAATAAACAGGATTTGTCGTTTTTATTTTGTTTGCAGTATTAACACTGATAAAAAAATAAGAATAGACTGCCACACCTACAATGAAAATTGTGTGCAACTACATATTTGTTTCAAGTTAGGCTTCAATGAAATATGAGAAAATAGAAATATGTTCTTGATTTAAAAACAAACAAGCAGGGCCTACCCAAGAGCAAGTGGTGCAAGGCAATTTATATCATTTGAAGTGTAGGTATATAATTGAAAATGACATGGCACAAATTAAACGTATTTTGGGTTTCGTGAAACGTCCTCTAATATTGAGAAGCCACAAATACAACATGGCACTATAAGGCCACGTTTTTATCATGACACCATACCCAGCGAACTACAGGGTGCCCCAGAAATCGATGGGCAAAATTTATATATTTAAAAAAAATACAAGACAAATTTCGGGAAGCGTAAGTTGTTTTATAACCTATTCTAATATAACATTTTTAATACCTAAATTAATATTCTCAAATATCGTTTATATTTATACAGGATAAAATATGTATTAGTGCTCATTGTTTTAAAATTAAAAAATAATATGAAAGAAATTAAAGCTCAATCTGCTATTTCGTTATTTAGATAATAAAAAAACATTTTCTTGCTACAATAACTTGCACTATTTTATACAGCAAAACCAAAATATCAACAAACAAAAATATGTTAAGGCACTTTGATGCTTTTTAATCTGACATATAGATTACTAATAGTACTTTTAATAATACAAGTAAAATATGTCAGACTTTAGACTTTCATGTCAACCAAATATTACCCTGTATAATACCATAATATCTAAATGCATGATCAAACATTGTCTTAAATCAAAGCTGGAAAAATATTTTAATGCAATTTAATGTTTACTTCTCTCGTAAAAGGGAAGTATTGTAATCGTGAAAAAATCACCCTCCGAGATTTTTTCAGATCTTCAGGTTTCAGGGTCTCTACATCCCAAAAAACATGTTTTCTCAATTCCGTCGGTCTGTCTGTCTGTTCGCGGCATAAATTTTGGTCAAAAATTAAGGATCATATGGGGATGACCTGTTAAACATTGTGGTAAAAATCCAATATGGAAAATGGCGGCTTAGTGGAATGTTAAAAACATTTTTATTAAAAAACTACTTATCCAATTTGTCTCAAATTTTGCACAAATATCAAGTATTATCTTGGAATCAACTGGTAACATTTCGGTACGAATCCAAGATGGTGGAACAAAATGGTGGCTTAATAAAATATTCAGCCTGAAAAAACTGCTTAACGGGTTGATTTCAAATCGTGTACCATAACTAATTGTGGTATAGAGATCAACTAGTAAAATTTTGGTACTAATTCAAGATAGCCGAACAAAATGGCGGCCAAATAAAATGTTTGTAATCGTGAAAAACAACCCCCTCAGGTTTTACATATCTTCACGTTTTAGCGTTCCTAGATGCCAAAAAAATATGTTTTATAAATTCCGTCGGTCCGTCTGTCGGTCTGCCTGTTGGTTTGCGGAATAGCTTAAAAACTAGTCACCAAATTTTAATCAAAAATTAAGGGTCATATGGGGATGACCTGGTAATATTTTGGTAAAAATCCAGTACGGCGGAACAATGTAAAAAAAAGTATTATTAAAAAAACTAATTATACAATTTACCTCAAATGTCGCACAAAAATCAAGTGTTACATAGGAATGAACTGGTAACATTTTGATATGAATCCAACACAGCAAAACAAAATAGCGGCCTAATAAAATATTTAAAAAATGAGCCTGAAAATACTAGTATTAAATTACTTTCAATTTTTGTGCAGAAATCTGATATAGAGATAAAGTGGTAAAGTTGTGGTACGAATTTAAGGTGGCGAAACAAAATGGGGGCCAAATAAAATTTTTAAAAAATCAATTGACTTTAAATTTTGCAGAACAATTAAATGTTAAAATGGAATAACCTGATACGAATCCAACATCACGTAACAAAATGGCGGTATATATCAATGTAAAAACTGAATTTACTTTAAATTGTGCCCAAAATTCAGATGTGGCATAGGTACAAAGAAACTGGTAAACTATTGATAGGAATCCAATACGGAACAAAATGGCGCCCAATAAAAATGTTTGACAAAACAGTATATTTAACACATATATACTGTGACTATGTTCTGAACTAAATTGGGTCACACTTCACTATAGCTAACAAACTGAAAAAAAATCATAACGAGGGGAGTTCCAGGTAAAGATTTACCGATTTTTTTTAATGTGACACTGTTCTTATAGGGTGTTGATAATACTTTTTACAAAACACATAAAGATGTTAGTTTTCATCATTCTATATCAATTCAATATCATCCCTGCATACAATCATACTAACTAAAAACACGAGCAAACAATTTTTTTCTGTTTAAAGCTGGGAAATGTCTTATATCAGAATAATGATTTATTAATTCTAAAAACTACCAATAGTGTCCTTACATACAATTTATTTTTGACCCAAACAATAAAACAATATTAATTTAATACCTTTGCCTATATAAAAATAGCATTGTCAATAATTTTTGCAAAAAAAAATTATTTCCGGGGTAATTATGATTTAAGATTCACTCGAAGCCCTTTAAATATAACATCACATCATCATCAAAACGTTCTGTAGATTAATAGTTAATAATTAATACTACCATTCCCCTCTGTTTGTGACATTGTTTTAGTTTGGTACCGTCTTTAGTGAAATAGTGCTCCAATTTTGTCTTAAAACTAAATTAATGATGGCGGACTTTTTTTTCTAGAAATGCATTATTTACATCACCAGTAAGAACATAACCATCCACAGTTTGTTGAAGAAATGCATGAATGTTAAAAAAAAAGTACAGGGTTATCCATTATAAATGTTACCCCCCTCCCCTTAACTTTTTTATTTGTGAGTTTAGGAAAAAAGGTTAAATACAAAAGTTCTAGGGTTTTTTATTTTTAGTTATACAGGGTATCTCAAAAATAAGTTATTTTAAACAAACACTTTTTTTAAAACCGAATACTCTGTATATTGTTACATTTTTGGATTATTGGTATAAATCTAAGAAGATTTTGTATATATTGTTCTATACCTATCTTCAACTGTTATATTATAATATAATTAATATTATTATATAATATTAATTATATTATCGACTATTTTTTTTTCAGAGTTTAGAAAATATTTTTTTTTTGTATACAGGAGCAATGGCATATATCGTAATAAAACAACATTATTTTTTATGGATACAGAATATACTAAAAATTACATCTTCACTTGGTAGGCCATGTTGTCGTTCGCTTCGTTTTTGTTCTATTATGACAACTCTGGCGTTACTAATAATTCCTAATTTCGACACAAATCTGTCTGAACAGCTGTTTGACTGTTCAACATAGTGTTTTCTGAACAAGAAAAATTTGAAATTATCTCTTTATATATTAAAAATAACAAAAATGCAGCTGCGGCACGAAGGGAATACATGGAAATTCATGGAGAAGACCGCAATCGGCATATACCATCTGAAACGGCATTTAAACGTGTCCCTTAAGAGAAAAATTCTTGAAAAGGAAAAAAATACAAAGCAACTCTAATCAAGACGAAGAACATCTATTTATATTATATTTTTACTATAATAACATCCTGAAACTTTGCTACAGTCACAAAGTAAGTTGAAATATGTTCCTTATTTTAAAAACTCTTGATTCACTGGGAATTGTTGTTACAATTTTCTTCTGATAATAATTTTTTTAGAGAACCCTTTAAACTCCATACGTGGTGGAGTTCGCGCTTTGAGTAAAATATATAAAAAAATATGAAGAAAAACAATAAATGGCATCCCTATAAACTGATGAAACTGCAGCATCTGACTGAGGAAAATAAGGCTCAAAGACTTGCACTTTGTAGAAATGTTTTGGAGATATTGGAAAATCATCCGCTATTTTCCCATCCAGTTTTACGGACGGTCGAGTCATGTTTTACTACAGCTGGAATATCTAACAGAAAAAACTTACACTATTGGTCGTTAGAAAATTTAGAAAAGTATTTCGAAGTCGAACGTTCTAGGAGACGGTCTAGAAATATCTGGTGTGGTATTAAGACAACAGAATTTTAGACCCTACATTCTATGACGGCCCATTAACAGACGATAAATAATTAACGCTTTTAAGTGCAGATGTAGAAGATCTCATAGATAATGGGCCAAAGAAACGAAACTATTTGGCAACAAGATGGAGCGTCTCCGCATAATGTTGCTCGTGTTACACACTATCGCACCACAATTATGAAACATGGAGTCAATAGTCCAGACCGCACGGTTCTGGATACTTTTTTGTAGGGTCATTTAAAAAAAAATATTTCACGCCACACGGAAATGTTGACGTAATTAAACATGAAATTAGGGCGGAAATAAACGATATAAACACCAATCATTCGAACTGAATATTGCAGGGTTTAGAAAAATTGAAGAAGAGTTATCGGCTAAGTATTCAAATGAACGGTGGCCACTTTCAACATTCTGCCGAATTTATCATTTGGATATTACTGATATATCAACCTATTGATAGTTTATCATATTTATTCTGTAGATTTTGGTTTTGCTTATTGTTACTATTATTGTTATTTTTATTGTTATTATCATTATTGTTAAGTATTGTTATGTTGACATCATAAGTTTCACTATATTGGTTAAATTAAAAATAATTTTATAAATAGATGAAAATCGATAATAGTCTATTTTCAATCGTCGATAATTCGTTGAAGATAGGTATAGAACAATAGTTTACCACTTTCTTTCTACCTATGCCACACTTGACCTTTGGGCATAATTTAAAATAAATTCAATAAGTAGTTTTTCCATTGACACACCGCCATTTTGTTACGTCATGTGGGATACGTACCAATTTATCCCAGTTTCACATTACGTGTTTCTGCAAAATTTAAAAGTGAAATGAACAAGATTTTAAAAAATTATTTGGAGGCCATTTTGTTTCGCCATCTTAAATTCGTGCCACAACTTTATCAGTTTATATCTATATCACATTTAATTCTTGCACAAAAATTGAAATTAATTAATATATAGTATTTTCAGGCTGAGTTTTTAAATATTTTATTACGCCGCTATTTTGTTTTGATATTTTGGATTCATATCAAAATGTTACCAGTTCATTCTTATGTAACACTTGTTTTTGTGCAAATTTTTAGGTAAATTGAATAATTAGTTTTTTTAGTAATAATTTTTTAACACTGTTCCGCCATACTGGATTTTTACTAAAATATTATCAGGTCATAATATATAAAGCCTGAGAGGGTTATTATTATTTTATTTGGCCGCCATTTTGTTCGCCCATATTGAATTAGTACCACAATTTTACTAGTTGATCCCCATACCACAATTAGTTATGGCACACAATTTGAAATCAATCCATTAAGTAGCTTTTTCAGACTGAATTTTTTTAATATTCTATTAGGCCGCCATTTTTTTCGCCATCTTGGATTCGTACCAAAATGTTACCAGTTGATTCCAACATAATAATGTTTGTGCAAAATTTGAAGTAAATTGTAAATAAGTAGTTTTTTAATAATAATTTTACTAACATTTCAATAAGCCGCCATTTTCTTTCGCCATATTGGATTTTCAGCAAAATACTACCAGTTCATCCCCATATAGCCTTTAATTTTTTGTCAAAATTTACAGTCAATCTGATAAGTAGTATTTAAGCTATGCCACGAACTGACAGACGCAGAGACGGACGGACAGATGGACGAAGGAATTGATAAAACATATTTTTTGACATCTAGGGACACTAAGAAGTGAAGATATATAAAACTTAAGAGGATAATTTTTTGCACGATTACAAACATTTTTTTGTAGTTTTTGTTTTAAAAAGTCGTTTTTTAGCAACAACTTTTTTAACATTTCACTAGGCCGCCATTTTGTTTTGCCATACTGCCATATTTTTGCCAAAATGTTACCAGGGCCTCCCTACATGACCCTTAATTTTTGACCAAAGTTTGAAGTCAAAGTCAATTTGAAATGGTAAAATCTGTTTTCGTAAAGATCTGAAAAAATCTCGGAGGATGATTTTTCACGATTACAATACTTCCCTTTTACGAGGGAAGTAAAAATATCTTCTTATTCAACAGACTTCAAACTTTGCACACAAATTAAATATGATAAAGGGATAAAAAAAATCATTGTAAAAACAATTATTTAATTTATTTTAAATTCTTGCCAAAAATCAAATGTGGCATAAGTAGAAACTGTTTAGTACGAATCCAATATAGTGGAACAAAATGGCGCAAAATATATTTGTATATTATTGCAGTAAAAATGTCATCATAAGTTTATCAATAAATACTCAAGATTATTAAGACAATTAAAATTTGACGGTCACATTTAACAAAACGTGGCTCATAAAATACATGGTCAAAGACTACTAGTATTATCATTTACAAATAATAAACCGAAATTCGTAGCGCCACTGAAACGGCGCCAAAACAAAAAATTTACATTCTGGAATAATTCCAAATAAAAACCATGTAAATACAACAGTGACTAGAAATTATAAATAAGCACAGGCTAAAATTAGTTTTACTATTAAGTTTGTCAAAAACTTACGACTGAGTGTCGTTTCAGGTAGAAGGTATATGGCTAACATGGAATATCTCAGCATGTTTACAAAATTTGCATCTGGAGTTACCATAGGAATTTTTGACAGTCGTCCTTTATCAGATATTTCAAACAAGTCACCTCCGACTGAACAATCTTGAGATGCCTAAAATATTTCATACGAATGGTAACTAAACTCTCGGTTCATAATAATTGGATCACTAGCTTTTTTAGGGTAAATTTCAAGCCAAATATTTCGAAAATCATGAGGTATTGGCAGGGCCGTTCGTATGGGTTCAGCAGCCTTTATTCAACGATTAAAATGCCGCTCATTCCCATTCTGATTATTGATTTATTCAACTCAAATGTAACTCTTAAAACAATAGTTCATAAAATTATAAAGTTGATATAATGCCAAGATAAAATATTAAAGAAATATTTTACTAGCCTTTGCATTTATAAATTCATTAATTAGATTTAAACGGTATAGTTTGTCACAAATATCATTCTCTTCAAGATGAAATTTGGAAAAAGCCCCAAATTAATTTTTTTAAATAATAATTCTATTATAATAGACGAGAAAGCAATTTTCTCTCGTAACACGAGACGAGACGACTCTCGTATCCCTCGGGCACAAAAAAATCTGTATTTTTTATATTTTTAATGTTGCGGATTGGTTTTGTAAATTGATCCCAAAAAAATGAAGTATATTTTTACCGTACCCGAGATTTCAATGTCTTGTATCTTTCTTAAAACACTTATTTTAATCTGTAATACGAAAATGAAAATGGCGTTTTTTCTCTTTTATGGTAGTGGTTTACAAGGGCTTTAGATTGAGCAAATGACAATATGACAGGGTATTTGAAAACGTCTTTACACATATTTATAACAAAGTTGACTTGTTATTGCAAAAATTAGATAACAAAATGTTTTATTAATTATTTGGTAGACCTAGGTAAAACCTTTGCGTACCTAGTTAAGAGGAAATTTTCTGTTTTGCTCTTTAACTTTTTTGCAAATTTTGTTTTTATTATGTGAGATCTGTTTAAAAATATCTTCGAAATCAAGTTCAATTTTAGATCTTATATTTAACAGGTTAAATGATACTTTTGGTAATTTATTATACAGGTTGTATATAATAAAATACAAAAATCTATAAATAAAAAAAATATTCCTCTCTATACCATTACAGAGCCACTCCTGTAAGCATGAACTTCTTATACATATCTATCGTTTATCCTAGTATTCCGCGGCCTCCGCAGACTCGTCCCGATCTTATGCCAATTAATAGCCCAAACAGGCTTTCATCAGAGAATATCCCATAGTTCCATTCTACTCCCCAGTTAAGCCAAAAATTTAAAGATTTTTGTATATATTTCTACACACACCTCGTATAATGTGACAAAGTACAATCAACATGTTAAACATAAGATTAAATAGATCTCAGTAATAAAATCCAAATTTTCCAAAAAAAAAAAAGATAAAATGTTTAATTTCTGTTAGATTGTTTTCTCTAACTACGTAAAAGTGCTATGTAGTGCTACCAAACAATAAAAGAAAATTTTGTTGTTTCCCAATTTTCACAAAAACACGAGATAATTAATTTTGTTACAAGTGCGGAGACATTTTCACACGCCCTGTATTTTGAAGTTTGGTCAATCTAAAGCCTGAGTAGACGATTATCAAAAAATATAAAGCAACGCCATTTTTATTTAAGTATTGCAGATTAAAATATATTTTGCTACAACATGAAGTTTCGGGTTCCTTATAGATACGTTTACGTTTTTGTGATAAGTTGATTTCAGACTCCCTGTAGGTATAGTATACATACACTAAGCGAGCTTTTGGCTCTATTAACCGTCATGATGAAGTTGGATAAAAAATTGCGGATTTATGTTCCTTCACATATGGGAATTTTTTTTTAATAACTATACTAAGTAAAATGTAAGTTGACAAAAAGTTTTTGCACAAATAACAAAAAAAGGTAGTCACGTAATTTATCCTAACTGCTGCTTTTCTGCCTTGAATTTCATTTTCAGGAACGTATTTCATTGTCCTAGGGCCACCCTGTATAATTGAAAAAAAGGTCTTTAAATACAAAATAATAAAATACATTTGACGTATTTCACTGTTTTCTAACCATGCTAAATGCTTTTGATTTTTTTTTATTTTTAGTTTCGGTTTCATCCTGCTAGGGCAACCCTGTATAGTTGAAAAAATATCTTTTTATATACAAAAAATAAAATAAATTTGTCATGTATCACTGTTTTCTAAGCACGATAAAAACTTCTTTTTATCCACCTATTACCACCCTCTATAGTTCAAAGAAAACATAAACAAAGATTAATAAAAGTTTTACATGTTTTAGGGCTACCCAGTATGTTGTATTTTGTTTACAAAAAAAATAAAATACACTTAGCATATTTCACTGTTTTTTAAAATATTGTGATTTTTTTAAAACATAATATCGAACAAAACATCAAGCATCTACGCCAATGATTTCCAATTACTTTTAATGTCAGAACATTTATCCCAACTATTTCTGTGTTCAATTGACTCCTATCGACTTCCAGGTTCTCAAAATATGATTCTTTTACGTTTTTATACCCCTTAAAAAATCAAAGATCTATGCCCATGGCACCCAAAATCTTATCCCGCCAGACACTGATCTAGTCTATTTTTGGTGCAAATTTAAAAAGGTTAGACCGTTCTCAAATTATCGTTCACGCAAATTTTGTTCACATACACACATATCTCAACAGACATATTTTTTTTCTAAAAGTATGTTTTTTTCGAAAATTTTTGGAATTCCAATACCACTTTTTAATCAAAACAAAACTGAAAATTTTTTTGTTAGTTCTATATCGCTATATCGCCCTCTCTAAAATAATAAAACGATTCAAATAACCAAATAAAACCTAAATTATAAAGTAGTTTATGCAAACAACTGAGTAAATCCCTCATTCTGTTAATAAAAGTGCAGTGATAGAATAATTAATGTTTAACATGTGATGTACCCCGAACCATCGCTCACATATTTGAGAACTGCCAACGTTATACTCAACACCCATTCATACAAAAAAACAACTAGGATATCAAAAAATGCTGTGTTAAACAAATATAAAGGAACTAACTGCTTTTCTTAAAGAAATAAATTTATTTGATTAGGTAATAAATAAATAAACCAAAACTAAGGGACGCTAAAAGACTTCATTGTCGATTCGTCCATAATCAATACTCTTCTACCATCTTTCAAAATTAAAATTTTTTTTTAAAAAGATCAAATTTAACAGGTAAGATAATTCACATGAGTAACTTTTTTATTGTCATTTTGCATTATTTTTCGTCAAAACTTTCTGTGAACTCAGTTTTTAATTTGATCAAATTTTTAAAAAATTCGCACTCTATATTGAGAAAGATGGGAATGCTCTCCCCAACTGAAAACTCAAAAATACAGAATGTATCGATTAAAACAAAAAACACCTTCACATACATCGCAGATCATCTTAGGGGCGATCTGTCTGGGCGAGAATTCACGAGTTGCCCCTATATAAGCACAACTAAGGCTTATATAGGGCTTTTTTATCTAATATATTTTTTATGTTTTCCATTTTGGTGTAAGTATTGCGATAATTGCGTATAATATTTTAACTCCATTAGGTTTTTTTATTTTAAGTTTTAAGGATCGTTTTTGAAAATTTTTTTATTTGAAAATGCCAAATGCCGTTCTTTTCACAGCAAGAGACGTGAACAGATATCTACCCGAAATGAAAATACATCGCATTTGTCTATACCTAGAAGACTGAAAATTAAAACATCAAAAGCCAGACTACATAAAAATCTGTTTTGATTTATTTTTATTAGGTGTGGTTCTAGCGACGTAAAAATTTTAAAAATACACAATTAATGATGTTCTTATGAGAATTACATTGATCCGCTGATTATAGACACAGAATAGATATTTGTTACTATTTCACTAGATTACTTTATACTAAAATTCCTTGACGATGAGCTGTTTTCTACTGGCGAAAACGACACACTTTAACAAAATCAACAACTCGAGAAAAATGTTTTCTCAATATGCGCGGTCGTAGTGATTTGTTTGTTAGGTCTTTCATAAGAGATAGTAAAGTTAATTCTCAAGTGCAGTAAGTGCAAGAGGCCAACAAAATTGAAAAAAAACTGAGGAATGCTTCAAATTTGAAAATTCTCTAAAAAATAATTAAAACTTTTTAGAATTGATAATTACTCTTCATAAATCGTTTTTTCTTCTAGTTTTTAGATCTTAGATAATTAAAAATTACCCTCTTATTACAAAATTAAATATCTAGCTTTTAATGTTAAAAAAAAACGAAAACGAGAGACGAGACGAGAGGGCACTTTTCTCTCGTGTCACGAGACGAAACGGGAGAAGGCCTTCTCTCCTCTCGTCTCGTGACATCACTAATTATTGTTTTAGAACGCCATTGAGGAAAATTTTGGCTTAAAATCTCATTTACTGAGTTGAAGAGATATTGTAAAAATGTAAATTAACATTTCATACCTTTTTGCACTATTAAGGGTGAAATTTCGAAACATCTAGAAATCGATATTTAGATTATTGTTACTGAAAGTCATTGCCGAAAGGATTCGTCTTAAAAATATCAAATATCTAAAGAGTTATTGTCAAAAAGAAAAAACACATTTCTCCTCGTTAAGGATGAAATTTAATAAAAAACTGACTTTTAAATAAATATTTTTGAAAGCAGTTGGGGAAAAATGTGTTTTACAATCTTATTTAGTTGAAGAGATATTGTAAAAAATATAAACGGATATTTAACCTCTTAAGAGAAACTGTTCTTAGTTAATTATTTTTAAAAGCCATTAGGGTCCCTTTTAGGGACATAGTTCAAGTGTTTAGGGACGAGTTTTAAAGTAAAACCTCTCTTATCTGGCACCTATACCACAAAACGACGGTCCATGCCTAAATCAAACGATTTATTTTTACGGTTTTAGAGACAGGATGATTAATACGTCAGTGAGTAGCTTTTCTTCTTTATATTTTATATATGTATAGATAATTTAGTCAATAAATAAACATTTTTTTGGTCAGAAATTAAGAAAATAAGCTGTTTGTCTAAGCAACTTACTTTTAAAACTAATTTAATAAAGAAATATAATATTCAATTCAAAATTATGATCTACAAAAACACATAAAGATTTACAGACTCCTATGTACACTTTTTTGGCCAGTCTAAATATATCTAATGAAATAATATTACTTGATTCCTGGAAATATATAAAAGTGGAAACGCCCTGTGCCGCCTTTGAAAAAGAAGCTCTGCTGCTCATTGAAAAAAAATCCACGTTCAACCCCAAACGCAATGTCCTACAGTTTTTTTATCTTAAGAAACAGAGATACAATATTAAAATAAAAATTAGTTGGTACTTTCTAAAATATAAATTGTGCCGAAACGCCGGCTCTTCTTAAAAAAGAAAACATGTTTCTCAATTTTTAGATATATCTTTTCTTTTTTGAATTATCTCGATTTTTCCAACACATGTACTATTTTTTCAAAAATCCCATTTAGAGAATTATTCATATTTAGCGTTAGTCAATAATCTTTAATAAAACATACACTATATAGCTGGATTTATACAGAAAATAAAATAAAACCTGAAACTATGTAAAACCTGAGACATTGATTTTTCCACAATTACAAATATTTTATTTGACCGCCATTTTGAATTAGTACCACAGTTTTACTAGTTCATCTCTATACCACAATTAGTTATGGCACACAATTTTAAATCAGCCCATTAAGTAGTTTTTTCAGGCTGAATTTTTAAATATTCTATGAAGCTGCCATCTTGGATCGTACCAAAATTTTACCAGTTGATTTGTACAGGGTGGTCCAATAATAGAGGACCCCAGTGAAGGTAAAAAAAAAATTATAGCTAAATCGGTCAAATGAAATCGCTGTAAATTATTTTCAGGTTCGAAAGTTACCCGCTAGGGGGAGCAACAGCAACACAAAAGTGTAAATGCCAATCTTCCCTGAAATTTTCGTAATTGAGGTATGTTGAAACTATAAGCATTGTATTCTGCAACCAATTGCGCACTTTTTGCTCGAAACCATTTTCGTCTATTTTTAAAAATAAAGCGGTGGTAGAAGGTCAAACATTTTTACTTTCAAACGTAGGATTTTGGATGAACCGATTATATTCAGCTTGGTATCGAAAAAAAGTGTTTTTTTTTGCTCTACTTGTGGAGCTATAAACTGTACCTTAATGACTTTCTTAGCGGTCACTAGATGGCGTTGTTTCGGAATTCTCGAAATAATGCTGAAAATCAAATGTTACGCTATGACTTTTATATCACATCAATTTATTTGGTAGTTAGGAGGGCCATTGAATAGTGAAATAAAAGATCCAGGTCCGCATTTAAATTAAGAAAGATAATGATGATGTCTTGAATTCGAAAAGCCGGATTGGGAAATTAACCTTATCGTTTTGTAGAGAAGAAAAAGTGACAATGGCAAAATAGAAACTATTTTTATCTCTCATTTCAATTAATCCAAAAATTTTAGGAAAACCAGAAAACTGGAAAAAACAAGGCTCCAATGAAAACTTTAGTAATCTTGCATTAATGTAAAGAATAAAACTTACCAAAGGAACAAAACAAAAAATATTAAAACTCAGTCTCATAATCACATAAGCTTCACAATAAAATAACTTAAGCTAGAGCAAGGCAGGGCTGGACTCGGTTTGGGCAAAAAGATTAAACCGAGTTCTACCTTGCTTCAGTGAAACAAGAAGTGGAGGCTGCAGTCCGATCGACACACGAAAGAGTGCAACTTTGTATTGACAACGACGGCCGCATTTTGAGCATTTACTAAAGTATTTTTCAATGATTTTAAATATATTTGTTATTAGTTAATTGTAAGTTGTTAGTTCATTTCGTCGTTTTTCTTTTGTAGTTTTAGTGAAGCAAGGTAGAGCTCGGTTCGATCTTTTTGCCCAACCTGAGTCACGCTCTGCCTCGCCGTAGCTTTAGCTATTTTATTGCGAGACTTATGTGATTATGAGACTGAGCTTTAGAATTTTTTGTTTTGTTCCGTTGTTAAGTTTTGTTCTTTACAGTTATGCAAGATCACTAGAGTTTCTAAAGGAGCCTTGTATTTTGGAGTTTTCTGGTTTTCCTAAAATTTTAGGATTAATTCAAATGAGAAATAAAATTAATTTACTTTACCATTGTCACTGTTTCTCCTTTACAAAACAGCAAGGTTGATTCCAATCCGAGGTTTCGGATTCGAGAGAGGATCATCAACTTTCTTCATTTAAATGCGGATCTGGATTTTTTATTTCACTATTCAATGGCCTCCATGACTACCAAATAAATTGGGATATAAAAGTCATAGCGTAACATTTGATTTTTTTTTTTTTTGAGAAAATCAGCATTATTTGTAGAACTCCGAAACAATGCCATCTAGTGACCACTAACCACCATTACGATACAGTTTATGAAACCGTAGAGCAAAAAAAGGCACTTTTTTTCGACACCAAGCTGAATATAGTCGGTTCATCCAAAACAAATATCTACATTTGAAAGTAAAATGTTTGACCTTCCCCCACGACTTTATTTTTGAAAATAGATAAAAATGGTCTGAAGCCAAAAAGGTACGTAATTGGTTAAAGAATACAATGCGTATATTTTCAACATAGGTACCTTAAGTATAGTTAAGAAAAAATTGGCATTTATACTTTTGTGTTGCTGTTACACCCCCTAGCTGCCAACTTTCGAACTTGAAAATAATTTACAGCAATTCCTCTTGACCAATTTACCTATATAATTTTTTCCTTAAGTTCTGTCGTTAATGGTTCCCCAGCTACAGCCGACGTCCTCTATTATTGGATCACCCTGTACAAAATACTTCATTTTTTTGCAAAATTTGAGATAAATTGGATGAGCGGTTTTCTTAATAATAATTTTTTTAACATTTCACTACGCCGCCATTTTGTTTCGTCGTATTGGATTTTTCCCCATATGACCCTTAATTTTTAACTAAAATTTAAAGTCAATCTGATGAGTAGTTTTTAAGCTATGCCGCGAACTGACAAACAGACAGACAAACCGACGGAGTTGATAAAACATATTTCTTTGTATCTAGGGACGCTAAACAACCTGAAATAATGTAAAACCTGAGAGATTGATTTTTTTCACGATTACAAACATTTTTATTTGGTCGCTGTTTTGTTTTGTCATCTTGAATTAGAACCACAGTTTTACTAGTTTATCTCTATATCACGACTAGATATGGCAGACAGTTGAAATCAATCCATTAAGTAATTTTTCAGGCTGAAATTTAAATATTTTATTAAGCCGCCATGTTACTTGAATTTTGTACAAAAGATAAAAATTGGATAAGTTGTTTTATAGTAATAATTTTTTTAACATTTCACTAAGCCGCCATTTTGTTTTCCCATAGAGGATTTTTACTAAAATATTACCAAGTCATCCCTATAAGACCCTTAACTTTTAACTAAAATTTTAAGTCAATCTAGTGAGTGGTTTTTTAGCTATGAGGCGAACCGACAGACCGACGGAATTGAGAAAACATGTTTTTCGGCACCTGGACCCGGAAACGTAGAGATTTGAAAAAATCTCGGAAGATGATTTTTTCACGATTACAATACTTCCCTTTTACCAGGGAAGTAAAAACTACTTACCCGATGGACTTCAAATTTTGGTCAACAATTAAAGGTTAATGGGGATGATCATTTTGGTAACATTTTGGTAAAAACACAAAATGGTGAAACAAAATGGAGGGCTAGTGAAATGTTAAAAACAATACTAAAAATTAATTATCAACTTTACCTGAAATTCTACACAAAAACCAAGTATTACGTTGGAATCAACTGGTAAAAGTTTGGTGCGAATTCGAGATAGCGAAAAAAAAATACTAATAAAAATAAAAGATTAAAATATTGAGCCTGAAGAATGTATTTAAAAGATTAATTTCAAATTTTGCATAGGAATTAATTATGTAAACTGATACAATTGTGGTATGGACTCAAGATGGCGGGCAAATAAAATGTTTGTAATCGTGAAAAATATCTCAGGTTCTATATATCTTCACGTTTCTCAATTCCATTGGTCTGTCTGCCCATCTGTCAGTTTCATAGCTAAAAACTACTTACCCGATAAACTTCAAATTTTGGTCAAAAATTAAGGGATGCATAGGAATGAACCTGTAACATTTTAGTACGAATCCAAGAGAGCAAAACAAAATGGCGGCCTAATGAATTAATCAAAAAATCAGCCTGAAAAACTACTTATTACAATAATTTTAAATTTTGTGCAAGAATTAAGTATGATATAGAGATAAACTGATAAAATTGCCGTACGAATTCAAAGTGACTAAATAAAATGTAAAAAAAACCAACGGAAGGAAAACTTCTTATTCAGCTGACTTAAAATTTTGCAGAAAAATTAAATGTGATACTGGATAAACTGCTCCGAATTTGACAGGACGATACAAAATGCGATTAAAAAAAATCGGTGTAAAAACCACTTATTATTACGTGTGGCATAAGCATGGTGGAATAAAATGGCGCCCAATAAAAATTTTTGAAAAAACAGTATATATGTGTTATATACTAAATGACTATGTACGGAACTAAACTGTCACACTTTACTATTCCTAATAAAAGGAAAGATTCATAAAGTAGGAAGTTCCGGGTAAAAGAAATTCACCGATTTTTTTCTTTGCTCACTCGAAAAATATATTAGAAGAAAAATTTGAAAATTTTTTGAAGAAACCCGGAAGTCATGAATATTACAGAAAGCATTATGCTTTTCTTCTACACATTGTATTTATTTGAAAAAAATTACAACCACACTTACAACGAATCTTTCTATTAAATGGTAGCAGGCACATGCCAATACCTCTTTTGGTTTTCGAAATATTTGACCTCAAATGTATGCTAAAAACCAGTGAACCACCAATTATGAGCAGCAGTTCGCTTTGTTTCAATTTTTGTGATAGGGCAATGATATTACAAATTTTAACTAAGGGATATCGTCGTAAAATTATACTAAAGTACAGATCAGGAAGTAACGCAGGCACTGCAAATAACTTACCCTATAATTGTCTATTTTTTCCAGGGCCTGCATACAAGCTTCTGCAATTTTTCCCTCAAGCATGTGAAAATGCGTCTCAACACACCTAATAATTTCATGTACGTTTTGGGGTGTCATCTGAATACCTTGTAAAATTACTTGCTGAGCTGGAGTTATAAAAAACGGAGTATTCGCCATTATGGTCAAATAAATACATGGCTGAAATACTAGAGTGTTCCCTGGTACTGTAAACTAAAATAAATGAATAGGGTTACTTCATTGCACAGAGGACATCACAAAACCAGCCCTCCAGTGACTGAGGCTACTGGAGATATGAAAATTACGAAAAATTGGTTTTATTAGCTAAAAAATGTCCAGTACCCAGTATTTTGCAATATTTTTAAACACAGGATAAACATGAGCAATTAATTCCGCACCCGATAGAAAAAAAATGGGATGTTCCATTTGAAAAAATGTAGAAAAATACTTTTTAATTTTGCAAAGTTTAACATGAAATTTTACACACCCTGTATAAACTAAAAATATAATACTCATAGGACAATAACTATAAACCTTTTACAGTAAGCTACTGTTAAACCTTAGTGTTTAAGATGATTAATCTATTTTTTTATATTTTAAAAGAGTCCAGTACACAGTATTTTGCAATATTATTAAACACAGGATAAACATGAGCAAACAGGTATCAGATAGCAAATTAATTTAATAATTTTGATACAAAAATACCCACAATTGTCTCATAAAATAGATCAATAAGACGAATTCTAGTGAGCATTTCATGACACGCGGGTTGATTTTAAATGGTTCGATTTGCGTGCTTGCAATTTTTAGTTTAAAATGTCCAAACATTTAAGACCAAATTTCTTATATGCCAAACTATGGATTTTTGTAAGGACCGTGTAGAAGGAAAGACGTGTTTTTTCACATACTTATTTTACGATTTGGTCTATTTCGACCTTCTTCAGAAATTATATGGCAACTAAAAATGTTTTAATTGCAACGAAATACCCTGTAGCCTATAATTCTTTATTTCTACTTACCTAGGAACAATTATTAGTAGCAAATGTATCATTTTCTGTCAAGGTTTAAAAAGTTTTCTTACTTACATCATTTAGTCTATTTATTTAACTAGCACATACATTTAAAAAAATACTTAAGTTTGACGAATCCACAATAATAAAACCATAAAAATAAACGTTTATTGGACAAATAACTTTTACAGACTTAATGTTGATATGTAAATTGCTATCGATGTTAGTGATTTCTTCTGTATGGTTTTTTTTTATTTAGATTTTATAAAGTTATAGCGGATACCCGCGACTTCGTTCGCGTATATAACTATAATGAAAGAGATGTAAAGAGGTACTTAAATCGCCTCATTTGAGTACCTCTTTATAAATCACGTTTGTTGTTGCATTTTCTGGCTGTGAAAAACAATCGTAGCGCAAGTCTACTTAAGGATTGCCCTTCAGCATAGTTAATTGTCATGGCGAAACAGAGCTTTAATGGAAACTGTACACGTTTAAACTGAAAAGGATAGACGGAATTAAAGGGATACGTGGTATAAAAACTGTTTCTCCCAGACCAGGGCCAGAAATAATAGTACTCTATTTCATTGTTTTGTAATGTTTGAACCTGTAGCCGAGTTCTATTAAACAATTTTTGTGGTTTTAAATTTCGAATAAGCATCACCACTTTTAAAGTTAACTCATGAGGAGGGTTTCCTGAAGGGTTTAGAGAGTGTAGGAACTCGACAGGATAATTAACCGCATTTTCTTGGTCTATAACTACATCTATTGAGTAGTATGTTAATTGTGGAGCAGTAATTTTTTCCAATAAGGCTAGATTTTATTTTATCTGCTATGCTATTTTTTGGAGTTAACATAGCTCGTTCTTTAAACCAAGAAGCTGTTTTATTTTGACAACTTTCGAGAATCACTATAAACATTTAAAAGGAGTTTCACCCCCTTGGAACTTGAGTTTCGAAGAATCCCTTCTTATCGAACCTCTGCGCTCTAAAATCAAGCTGTTTGCACAAGCTCAACTTTCTACGGCGAACGGTTTGAGAAAGATCGCAAAAATTAATCAATGACCCGATTTTTTCCAAAACCCTGTATGAATTTATAAAAAATCTTAAAATATGTAATAAAATAAAATATAAAGCACATCCGAATAACTAACCGTTTTTTAAATAAAAAATATAATATTAAAGGGGTGATTTCAGCCCCTTGGACACCCTGTCTGGGTTTTTAAGAAATTTTAAAATATGTAAAAAAATAAAATAAATATAAAGCATATTATGTCCAAACGTTTTCCGAATAACTAACGGTTTTTGAAATAAAATATATTATAATATTTAGGGGATGGTTTTACCCCTTTGGACACACTGTATGAATTTTTTAAAAATCCTGAAATATATAAAAAAATAAATTAAAAAGCACGTGTTCAAGCGTTTATTCGAAAAACTAACCGGTGTTTAAATAAAAAATATTGTATTATTTAAGTCGTGGTTTCACCCCTTTGAACACCCAGAATGAATTTTTAAAAAATCTTAAAATATTTAAAAAAATAAATTAAAAAACACAAAATATTGTAATATTTAAGGGGTAGTTTCACCCCCTTGGAATTTTGAGTTTCTTATCGAACCTCTACACCCTACAATCAACATGTATACCAAAATTCAGCCTACTACCTGGAGCGGTTTAAGCTGGAGCGTGATGAGTGAGTCAGTCAACTAAGTCTTTTATATATTGGTATAGATTGAATGGATGATGATACATATGAATGAAATTGGATTGTTTTTTAAATGTTATTATTTTAAGATGTTGTAATATATTCTACTAAACTGTTTTATGTCGGTTTTTGAATCTATGGCATTTGGATGATTTTTAATTTCAATCAATTCCAGAAACTCCCGTGTTTTTGTATCGTTTTCTATTCTTAATACGTTTTCATAATTAAATGTATGATTTTTTCTACATAATGTTTGCAACTATGTGTTTTCTGACTTTTGGGAATTTTTTGTAATAACTGACTGAAAATGCTTTTTAATAGCTGATATCCCTTATGTGCTACGTCAATATTATATGGTTTGAATACATTTTTTAATTTTTCTATACACCTTTAACATATGACAAAGAAAATAAATTATTGTTTCGATTTTTTGAAGGATTTGACAACAGTACTTACAAACAACTAAAAGATTATCCGACAAAAAATCTATCAAGAAAAGAACAACGATTTAATATCTCGTTAGGAAAACAAAAGGTTAAAGGTCTAACAGAAAAACTAAAAAATGTATTCAAACACATAATATTACCGTAGCAGATAAGGGATATCAGTTATTAAAAAACAATATCAATCTATTAAAATCAAAAATTCCCAAAAATAAAAAAACAC